>JARWCS010326563.1:0-12459 GCA_034783895.1 Geukensia demissa | reverse complement strand
TAATTGTTAAACTTGTTCTCGTCCTGAATATGCATGAAATATTTGCCACTGGACGTTAAGCAACCAACAATCAATCATGGACAGTCTTTGACAAGAGATACTTTGGACCTGAATATTATACATCCATTTATTACAATCTAACCTGCATTCTTTGTGGTGACATATGTTTGTCCCTGGTTGGAGACATCCTCATGTGCCCTCTCTGATAGGCACTGGACATGGGCATCCCGCTTGCTGGCCCAGCATAGTTGGGATTCATGTGTTGTCCAGGGTAACGAGGCCCCATTGGAGACCACTGTGAAGCATTTTGTCCACCTAAAAAATATTTTATAAACACTTGACCATCAAATAGCAAATGCAATTGAATTTGGTAAAGTAAATGAATTTTGAGGAGCTATTGTGTTCTGGAACTGTCAAAATCTATCTAAGGCTGTTCCAGTATTGCATATATTGGGAAGGCAATTTTTATCCTTCCTACCATTAATAAAATTTTTAACTGGTTATTTCCTTCAATTGTTAGACAAATTTTTATACATAATCACCACCCATAAAAATATATGAGCATTCCAATCTCCCAATAATCAATTCTGGAAAAGCCATGAATGAAATTCATTTGAAACCAATTTTTGCTGACGAAATTTCTTTAAGCTTTGTGAATATTGTCCTTGAAAAAAAAAATTGTCTTTTCCACAGAAAATGGCAACAAGAAGATAAATACATCAGAAGTTTTGCTAATTCTAATACAAAAAAGCATTTTTTCTATTTTCTAACTGTTCTACTGTCACTTTGCATTAGTACAATAGGGATTAAACATTTGTGTATATTGCTGAACACATGTCAACTTAAAAACAGAAATACACATGCAAAATGCCACAAGAACCAATAAATTTAACTGAACAAATAGTTGCTATCTTAAACTGTCATAAATTGTCAAACACACAAACCAACAAATTCTTGTTTTCAAATATAAAAAATTTCAAAATTCTGCTCTAATAGTAAATTAATAGTCGCCCTTTTAATACTCAAATAATAAGCAACCTCCTACTTGCGTACAGATGTGTGTGATATATATATAGCAAGTATTGTGTAACACTGTGCAAGAAAATATCCAAATAAAAGAGAAGAAAAACAACAAACCCAAAAATGACAGAAAAAAACTGACATTATGTGAAATTATATAAACCAAAAAAAAAAATAAAGGGGGAAAAAAAAAAAGGAAAAAAATTCCAGTTTATTTCCGTGCCTTTCTGTAATCCAAAACATTCAACTCATTTTTTCCCAATTTAGATGTTTATTGTAACATATGCAATAAAAAAAACGTTGACAGACTACAATACACACAGAAATGTTATACATATGTCTACATGTTTCTACTGACACTCAATTGACCTACCAAAGTTATGGCCGTCAGAGTACGACATCCCATCGCCTTGATAATACGCAGGTCGTTCTGGGTAATAACCACCTAACAGAAAAAATACCAACTCCAACATGAAGCTAATATTTCTTTCAACATGTATATTTTGTGTTACTGAACCCCAAATTCATAAAAACATTAATTTAAAAAAAATTTTCTTGAAATTCGTTGAAAAAAAAAAGATTATTTTTGTATAATACTTGAAAAGTGTACATGTTTTTTTAATTATTTGTCCCATTAAAAAACAATTCAACAGAAAAAAAAAGCTCAATTTTCTTCTCTTCATTAACAAAGGAGCTTTTGCAAAGCTTAGTTTTTTTTAAAATGTAATATATTTTTCTAGTAAAATCTTGCTTTTTGTATGCATCAAACAAAATCATTGTGCAAAAAATCTAAGAGCTTAAATAGCAGTCATGCTTTCTATATCATTGCTGAGAAATAAAAACTTTCTGCCAAAACTTCGTGCAAAATTTATATTTTCTAGAACAACTGATGTTATACTAAAGAAAATATTTATTACAACCTTCTTTGCTCATCAATATGATTTAAGAACAATTACATGCAAGACTAACACATGTCAATTTGGGCACAAATACCATATTTGGCTGTAGATTGTACACACCTTTTTACCCTATAACATTTCAAGGGGTTAGGAATCAGTATAATGTACCCCTACATTTAGTTTGGTGATTTTTTTCAAGTTGTCAGATTGCTTATTCGTCTCCATTGTCAGATTGCTTATTCATCTCCATTTTGACAATGTTTAAAGAAAAGAAAGCTTTTATGTAATACTTGAAAAATAAGGTAAATTGTCATCAACTTGAACTCATGTTCTTCTTTCAGAAATTGTTATTTTCTTTCATATATCAACATGACAGAAATATAGGTTTCACAAAAGGTGGGAACTGTATATCGCTAGTAATCAACTCAAGTTATTCAATTTCAAAATAAATAATAAACGAGTTCTGGCCCCAAAATTTACCTAATCATAGGATAGGCAAATGAAATGTTAGTATCTGCTTTATCACTTGGTGATAAATTTACAAGTCTCATTTTATACTTCAAATATCAGTTCATGCTAGAAATGGATAAAATACCTAACTCATATATTAACTACTTTTACACAAGCCACCATTGAATAACAAAACATCACACGATTTTAAGGTGAGAGTATTACGTTTTTATTACCCAACTCATATATTAACTACTTTTACACAAGCCACCATTTAATAACAAAACATCACCTGATCGTAAGGTGAGAGTATTACATTTGTACAAGAAGTTTCTAGTTTTAATTAACTCTTGGTTGTAAAAAGTTAGCTGATAATGGTACACAATAAAAATCACAGAAAAATTCAACAGGGTTTGCTTTCCAGATCAAATCTGTAAAAATGTCACTAACAGCTCATAAATTTGTCATTATTTTCTTCAATTTCTCTGATATTTCAACTTTTTTTTCGATTAAAAGTTGCTTAAACTGTTAATTGATAAGAAATGATCCACGCTATCGCTAGCACTGGGATAATGAAGACTCGATCAGCCAAACAAAAAATATATTTACCAAACAGTGGTGATCATGATGATCTTTACGTTGTCATTCTTGACAAAAGTCTCTGCATATTATAAATGTGAACTAGACTTTTTCCTAGGCTTTGGGGGAAGAAAGGCCCTACAAATTATGTCCAAATGCATATTATCTACAGCCAAATACAGTACACATTCACACACAATAGATTGGTCCAGATTGTGTGCTAAACATACCTTGCTCATATGTATTTGGATATCTTTTGTTTGGTGTACTGTACATTTGTGGACCATTCATTTCTTGTGACATTGGAGGTCTTGGACCAGAGAATGGAACTTGCTGATTAGGGAAATTCTGATAATCTTGGCCCATCATTGGTTTTCCACCATAGCCACCAGCAAAGCCCGGTTGTTGTTGAGGAATGGATTGCTGGTCACCACCGTAAGATCCACCTTGCTGATATGGTTGTTGTGAACCATATCGGCCAGGGTATATTGAGTCATTGGGTCGAGTGGATGATTGTGTCTGTGCCTGTTGATTTCCACTGAAACGTTGAGTATACATAGGATCAATCGGCTGTGAGGATGGTGGCTGAGACTGCTGGCTCATGTATCTCTGTGACATCATGGGGTCCTGTGATGCTGAAGATTTGGGCTGCATGTTATTATAGCTAGAAGTATACATTGGGTCCATAGGCTGCGGTGCAGACACCAGCATGGGTGGTTGTGATGATGGACCTTGAGATGCACATGAGGACGTTAAAGGTGAACTTGTTGACTCAAACCTGTAATAGAATGCATTAAAATACTGAAAATAGTTCTTGAAATTACAGTTATTTTGAGAAGGAACAATTCTCTTTAAATTTCTACAAACTAAAAAGGTTTACTTTGCCATAAAATTTTCAATAACAAGTTGTTCACAGCATTTCTTGTATTCATGAAAATTAGTTCATGTGTTTCCAATTAAAATTTCTGGTTATAACAAGTCCTGAGAAGGGTTTAAATTTCAACATTTTTTTGCAATTATCTGGGCAAACTATGAAAATTTCAAAAAGCTTGGCCAAAATTCTGGCAATTCTGCATCCCCATCAAAAGACTGCAGCTTTAATGAAATCTAACAAAAACCATAGAAGATTTGACAAAATAATTATGACACAAGAAAATTAAGACTATGATAACTCCCCATTAAGGTTAAGACTTTTTTTTTTCAATTCCGAGACATTTACTTACAAATAGTAGAGAGCAATACAGTGGAAACGGTCTAAAGAAACACTATGGTCGTTTGGTCTTTTAGCATAGAAAAATATTTGTTTATATGTATTTCAATGAAACTTGTAAAAATTTTTACTGGTTTGCAGTGAGAGAAAATTGTAATCTGATATAAAAAAGTTAAGTCTTATAAATAGGAAAATCACTGTTAATATTGCTATGTTGCACTACCAACCTGTCTGGCTGAGAGAATTGATCACCAAATGGGAACTGTCGGCCTGCAGTCGATAGCTGAGGCATGACATTTGTAGTACTGGAAGAGTTGAAGGTAGATGATGCACAGCTGGTATCAACTGGAGGAGTGCCGCTGTCAGAAACATTAGGTGTAGATTTGGCAGGTTCCCCAACATCCCCAGCCATAGATGTTGGTGGTGTAGATGTCTCGGAAAATGATGCGTTTGGTTGGCTAACATTTGGAAAACTGGGCTGAAGTGGCATGTTGGGACGGTTGTAGTTATTGAATGAACTACTACTGTGTGGTGGCGTTGGATGAGGTGGCATACCGGGCTGATTCCCAGTTTGCTGTGGTGGCATTCCTGAGTAATTTGGCATCGGTGAATTTGAACCTCTTTGTTGTCTTGAGAAAGGTTCATCTGCAAAAGGATCCTGACAACTAACGCTATCATTTTTGCCAGGTTTTGTCATCATTGTTGATGTGTTTGGTCCAGACATCATTGGATTACTAGGCATAGGACCGGACATCATGTTGGGGTTGTTTGCCATTGAACCCTGTGGCATAATGCTGGGATTGCTAGCAATGGCACCACCAGATATCATGCTTGGATTTGAGATAGGTACAGTTGGCATCATGTTGGGATTGTTTGGCATAGGACCTGATGCCATGGGATTACCAGACATTGGTCCAGTGGCCAAGGGATTATTTGACATGTTGTTCTGCATGCCACCTGTTGCCATGGGATTGTTTGGCATATTTTGCATCATGCCAGGATTACTTTGCATTCCCATATTATGCTGTGGCATCATATTGTTCATGCTGTTCTGTGGCATCATATTGCCAGGCATCATGCTTGGTCCATGTGAATTCTGCATCATAGGGTACGGCTTATTTCCCATCATTCAACCTTGGTGTGGCATATTTCCTCCCATCATGTTACCCTGCAAATTGTGCATCTGACCATGGCCATGGCCCATTCCTGAGTTCATCCCCATAGCATTTGGCATCATGTTATTCATCATACTGTTAGATGGCATCATTCCCCCCATTGGTCCCATTTGGGGGTCAGAGCCCATGTAATTCATATTGTGTCCATAACCATCCATGCCTTGATTACTATTTGGAGTACTTGGAGGCCGGAATGCATCTTGAGAACCTTGAGAGTTGGCTGAAATAAATTTAGCATTGATATATATGTCATTTCACATAAGACTAATATGAAATTTTCAATGAAAAAAATTACAATTAATATCTCTCTGCTACATATAAAGGTATATGTACATGAATCTTTTTATTTGTATATATCACGATGTTAGATGTTGATGGTCTATTTCAGTATCCAACTGTTGATTGCATTTTGTTTTTTTTTTTTTTTTGTCTAATCAAATAAATTTTTGTCACAATTTTTCTTCATGTTAATACAGTGAACATGTCTATAGCAAATACACTGAGAATTCTGTGTGGATTAGATTGCTGTTGGTTAAGAGAGATTGAAATATTTAAAATAGTTCAACAGAACTGAATTTTTTGTCTTCCAACTGTTTTGCTCAATTCAATGTTCTGGTATTTCTATTAAATGAATTTGTAAAAACAATTTAATTTTGAAAAAATTACCTGGAGATGGTGCTCTTCCACGACTCTTCTGTTCACGTTTTTGTTGAAGCTGTGCTTCTATTTGAGCAAGTATGGGTTGAGGGTCCATTCCGTTACGATCAAATTGACACTCATAGGCAAAAAGGTATTTGATGTAGTTTTTCTTCAGAGTAAAAGCAGCACTTGCAGATGAGCCTATATTTATATTTCCACAGATTTCCTTCCATTTCTTTGTTTTAGTAACCTGTTAAAAAGACGCAGATATAAGTCATGATGCAACTCATCATTTAACTTAAGAAAATTTGTGTCATATTCACAATCATGTTAACTTGTAACCATTCAAAAGAAGAAACAATTATGGCACATGGCAGCCAATTTTTTAGTCTGATTGGGGGGGATTCACAATACTTTTTTGATGCATCTTGTCAAATTTGGTTCCATTTTGCTAGCAGAAAAGAAGAAAATTTTATATGTAAATATATGAAGCTAGACACTTAAGTGATGACAAAAGCCTACATGGCCTTTGGCAAGGTAAGCTAAAATTGTACCATGCATCATTATTTCAGTTCATTTAAACTATTTACTGTTTTTTATAATATGGAAGGTGTAAACATGAGCAGATTTCTTTCCCTTAACTGTGTGAATGTGACATATAAATATTTATCCTATCTCAATACATGTACAACTAAATATACATGTTATTAATTTTACATTAGAAAAAGACCCTCCTGGAAGACATCATTGCCTATCTTCTTTAAGCTGCCATTGTAAAAATATACTGTACCTTTGACAGACACATTCTATTACAGATATATTTGTAATCTTGAAATGCATTCTTATGGCCCTCACTATCGGCACACAAATACTGTTTGCAGCAACATGCAACTATATTTTAGAGATAAAGAACACATTAGATTTACCTCTTGCATGCCTCCTCGCTCCCGAACCTGATGATAAAGCTTGTAGAGATCAAGTGGCTGTTTACTGATTGATGGTAATGATGTCAATGGAGAGCTCTTTTCTTCTAGAAACATGAAAAGCTGGTCTAGGAAAAATCGTCTATCTGGTTCTGTTCCCATTTCGTACATTTTCTGAATGTCTCCGTAACCAGATTTCTGAAAAAGAAATTTCATGTAAATGTAACCAGTGAACAAAGAAACTTGCAAGAGTTGAATATATACATCACGATTACTTTTTTGTTCCTTCTTAAAAACTGTAATGTTTGCATAAATTATTGAAATTAATTGAAATTTTCAAGCAGAAAAAAAACACAGATCAATAAAAAAATTGATAATTTATTAAAAGGAGAAGATCTTCAATTACACTTCAAAATAGAAACTGTAATAAATGTTTGATTAGTAATATGGTTTAGTGACTTGCATATGACAGCATGCACTTAAATAGATTTATTTACATCTCAAATGCTCAAGATAACATTAACAGGAATTCTGTAATTACCATAGGCTGGGGAGATTGATGAACTAAACAATTCCTTTTTATACAGAAAAAGTATCAAAAATGTTCTTCATATAATTTTCAAATTATGAAGATTATTAATAGATTTTATATGATTCCACATGAAAACTGAATGAATTTTGCTCACAAGGTTATCTTCTTCTAAATAATGATTTTTCTCATTGACAAAAGTATGATATTGTGGGGGGATAAGAATTTGTGAGGTATTGTCTAGAAAAACATTGTTTTCTGCCTATTCAGACAAAAATCTGTATTTCATACTGAAAACTATGACAAAATTCCTATTTTAAAAGGAAGGAATTCATGTCCTTCTTAAATTACAATTGCATATTACATAAAGCAAATAATTTCAATGAAATAATTTCCTGTATGTGATAAGGTACATCTCACAAGGCAAATGGGTCCGATTGAAGACTGCTAAAAATCTAAAAAAATTTTACTTAGATTTATTTAAAATGTATAAATAACTGTAAGGGTATACAAATAAATGTTTTAATTTAAGTGTGTCATTCAGAACATAACAATTTGCCTCATTCAAACAGGAAATAATCCCATTTGTCTGAAACTCTAGCCTGAAGGGTCATCATCACAACACACTTTAAACTACAAGTGTTTAAACATATGTCAGACAATCCAATTTTACACAATACCTAGATCCTAGTTCTTAAATTAACACTCCCATATTAATTAAATAGTAAATTTTATCTAAAATAAAATTTGAAAATTTAATTTGTTACAAGAATTGTTTTTAAGGGTTGATCAACACTTAAATTGTCTGCATACCTTCAAAATGTGCTTTTTCAAAGAAATAAGTTATTTTGTATATATTATGGGTAACAAAATAACTAAATTTGTACAGATGGTTCAAAATAAAATTTACAAAAAGGGAAATTATTATCTCCCTTTACTGGTTGGGACCTGACAAATATGGTCTTAATGTCATTTCTTTAAGATTGGGAACTTGAAGATTAGCCAACAAAATGCATTTTTACCAGGTTTGCTGATGACAAGGAGAAAACCAACTCCCAACCTACAACATATGCCCAACTGTAAGTGCAGTGCAACAGTATCAATTATCAAGAACAAAATCAAACCATAAGTAAATGTTTGTTGTGTATAACTTTAGATTTATATGTAACAATTTCATCCCCCACCCCCAAAAAACATTTGAGTTCAAATAATCCTTAGATTCAAAACCACACAGTCAATGATGATGAATCTGTGGCCCAGGATATTTTCGAGCGGTGTATAGATTCTGGTGGAAGTGATTATCTTTATATGAAAAGCAAGGAAATTGACCATGTGTATGCACACAGATCAGGAAAGGTATTTAAGCAGCACAACCTGAAATAAGGCATCTACATACATGAACAATTGGACATACAAATGTTCCCAATCCATTATTTCCAACAAAATATTAATCAGAGCCTTATTTCACTTAATCAACATAAACAAATGGGTTCTGTTGGCAATTAGTAATATATCCTTATTACTCAGTATTGGACAAAAAATTTCATCAAAATAGTTTTTTGGTCTAAGTCAATAGAAGTGCAAGTCTGAAAATGATACAGGTAATTGTAATCATAGGGTTACCTTATGTATTGGGCAATAAAAGTCATCAAACTATAATACTTCATAAAAGATAGCTATGCAACGGATATTTTCGACTTTTGTTCTCTTTCTTGTCATGTCGGCAGCAACAACACCTAACCACATCTGCCTCTGACATAAATTGATTGATTGAATGGTGCTTAACGTCCAACGGCAAATATTTTATGCATATTCATCACAAGAGTATATTAATGATGAGTGATGGTGAATGAACCCTGCTTTGTACTAGACTGACATGCTGAGCCAGATTTTTAACGTGCTACCTCATGAAATCAACAGTCAGCAGTAAGACAAGCCATTTTACCCATAAAACTGGGCTGACCGGTCTTTGCTCTTACTCCTGGATTGACCTTGCTGGGGATGTAACCCATGACCTTTTGCACTCAAGCATGCTTACCATAACACCAGCATTAAAGCCAAATAACTTCAATTTTATTAAGAGACTTAAGAAGTGACATTGTTATCAACGGCCAAAAATAAGGAAAATAAACCGGTAAAAACAAACATATCCCCATTTATAAACAGTAAAATAGCCAAAACATATAACAAATCTAAGTGCAAATTAAAAATTTAGAAAAACAATATTTGCATGGACAAGTGTTAATCAGTCCTTTTCATTTGCCTCATCCAAATATAAATTTGTCTGAAACTCTAGCCTAATGGGTCATCATTTTAACACTTAACTGTCCAACTACTAATCAAGTTCTAGGAGTTTGCACTATGAAAACATTTCCAAGAATTAAAACACTCAAGTTTATGTAAGATTTTTATAACTGACTACACCAAGCACATTGAGGTGTTGCAACTTAGGTTCAGGTGGTTTTCAAGTTCTATAGGAATCTTTGAAATTCATATTTTCATGTTTTTTTTTGTTTTTATCTAAATTGTGTGTATCATATAATATTAATAGTAAACAGCTTACTTATTTTAAGGATTTTAAACATGTACAATTTGTAAACATCAACATTCTCTTTGATAAAAATCTCCAAAAAATATTTACATCTTATAAATTGCATGGAATAACATTTTCTAAATGAGGATTGGGTTTGATCTTAACATATTATTTTCTTATAATAATGCAAAGAAATGCAGAAAGATACAACATAAAAAGACAAATATATATAGAGAATACAATAGTACATCATTCATAATGAAATTGTTACAATAATCAAATCAATGCAGAGAGAGAGAGAGAGGAGTGAATGTACATTGTAAAGCAAACCAAACACTACTGAAAAAGAAATATACATTAATAAAAGGATTAAAAATAAAATATAAAATTCCCTAGGACCGGTCAGCATCCCATAACAAAGCTAGTCTGATATATATGAACAAAACTCCCTATACCGAGTTTGGCAACCGTTACAAGCTAAGTCTTCAAGCGATTCTAAGTGCAGAACAATACATTATGACATGAACAAGTGCCGATGTCACCTGTCTATAAAAAGGTGCAGGGTTGACAAGGAGCGCCATTACACCAGGTATGACACATAACAAATACAACCCAACATTTTACACCACGCTCAGCGACCCACTTACTGACGATGTCCATGACGCCGGACTGTTGATATTTTCAAATTCCTCCAGGTATGATGAGGTGCTGGCTCCACCTGGAGAGGGTGCCGTAGATGATAAACCCTCCTATTCAAAATGAACACAAACCTCTATATTTAATTTTTCCTATTTCCTTATAATGTGGAAAATTCAATACAATCCTACGCTTTAACATTTTAAAAAATTTATGTGATATATTTTTGATATCCAAATAACTTACCTTTAGAGCGATTCCTCTGATTGTAATTTTGATGTTGGAATAAAATGTGTTATTTAAAAATCAATGTACAAGTAGCTAAATCAATAAACAAAATACATCAAGCATTATCTGAAAGTATAGTATATTGTGTTACAGAAACAATATCATTTTAAATTAACTCTTGGTTCAACATACAATGAAAACCAATTTTCATGATTTTGTCATAATCTTATAACCCCAAAATCTTATTACAAGTTTTGTACTGGCTGGGATTAATGAAAGACAAGAAAGGTTCTAAAACTTTTAATATTTGTGTGGGAAATCATCACATTACCATGATTACAGAAAAAAAGAAATGCAAATTTTATTAAATCCCAACTTATTCATGTTCTAAACATCCTTTTTTTTCCCAATTTGCCTGTTTAACAAAAATTTTCTATGTAGATTTTTTCCATAATCCCTTCAAGTTAAATACACTTCTGATGTAGCACACTGGAAATAATTTTCAAGACCTCCATTACTTTTTTCTTTTAAAGGACAAAAGTTAATACTCAGCTGACAAGGTTCTCACATAGGGTTTTTCAATGTTTTACAAACTTTTTACCAAGGATTGAAATGAGGTTGACAATACAGCATATGAAATATGCAGAATCAATCTCTTCTTTTCAAATGTAGAGTTGAAAGGGATACCAATGACTTCAGGTAAGGGATAGGAAAAAGAATCATGATAAAACAATTCAAAGTTTTTTCCTAGATTTTCTTAATTATTTGTTTGATCGAGATTTAACGCCACTTTCAACATTATTTCAGTGATAGTTTTACTGGTGGAGGAAGCTAAGTAACTGGAGAGAACCACCGACCTTAGGCAGGTAACTGACAAACCTTATCACGTGCCATGCGAGTTTAAACTCAACCCATTTTTGTTTGGTACAAAGTCAGGTCAGAACTCACACCATCTAGGTGATAGACTAAATTGATCTTTACAGGTAAGTTTAAACTACCTAGACCACTCGGCTTTTCTTAATTATATAGGACACTTCCAATTAATGAAATTGAAATAATTCCTGTCTCAGTTAAATATTAATTCCAGCCTATACATCTTCCTTTATCAGTTTATATGAAAATTGTGTGGAAATATCTGTTTCTGTATTTTACTTTCATGAAAATGGGTTCTAATGAATATGAACCAATAGCAACAAACATATAGATACCAACCTTCTTTTTCTTTTCTGCCGGAGGTTGTTGTTGACCTTCCACTGGGGTCATCATGTGAGGGGGCATAGGGCCACAGTTCTGAGGAATGTGGTTATGTTGGCCTGGCTGTGAAATACTTGTTACTGGACTAGTTATACTCTGGGTGACCATGAATTCTGTTTCTGTCAAAATATTATCAATATTGCAAGTCATGTTAGTATATTGGCAGTTACACATTACAGTCATGAAAATTACACCAACTGAACTGAACTTTGTGCTATCTTAAAACCTGTGCAAAGTGAGCAGTCTACGACCAATGTATAAGTACTAAAAGCATATTTTTCCCTCTCCAAATCCAACATACATCTATTTGAACAAAATGTTCTGCATCAGGGCTCAAGCTACTTTGAATTTAGAGGGAGAAGTGACTTCTCCCTGAGAGACTGA
>JARWCS010326553.1:0-12459 GCA_034783895.1 Geukensia demissa | reverse complement strand
TCACGTTATTAATAATACTTTATTGCAAATTACACCCATATGGGTCAAGCAATACAAATACATGAATAAAAAGAAATACAAACAAAATGAATATTCTGTAAATATGGACAATATACAAATTATGTATTAATGCCACGGCAAAAATTAAGAATAAGGTAACTTTAACGACCTGTATTGAACAACATAATAAGTACCCAGACGAAAAAAAGTAGAAGTTAATCTATAGATTTAAGATGTAAGGTAAATTTCCTTATCGCTTTGAATATAGAATTACCTCATTTTATTATGTTTCAGTGGCATATTTCTGATAAGGTGAACATCAATTAAATGACACCTTTATAAAACATCGATACAAGTGAATTTAGTTACATTAAAATATCACCTGAACAATAAAATCACTTAAAACTCGTGAAAATAAATTATTGCATGGCGAAATATTACCTTTTGAAAGAACTAAAAATAACTCGTCCCTTTTTAATCAATGAAATAGATATTAAAATTTAATGATCGTCGCCTTCGGAAATCTTTAGATTTTTTCATTTTGAATTGGCTCATAGTGGAAAAACCCAAATCCCGTAAAACCCTTACTGTCATAAATTGTCATGAATTATTCTATTTCGGAAATAGAAATTTTATCTGAATTTGTCAACCTGTTGGTCATCTTACTGTTTTACTGCTGTTTGTTTGAACACCTGAGTGTCATAATAGATAACGAGAGGATTGTTACCAACACAGCATGTTCAATCCCACAAGTTTTGACTGCCTGTACCCAGTCAGACTCCTTACTTTGTTGTTCTATTCTATGTGCCCCTCTTTGTGGAAATTATATATTTGATTTGATATATTTGATGGGCTGGGTGGAGTAGATTTGCGTCTCGTGCGGATAATTTTATATCGTTCCTTTTCATAACTGAAAATATACCCTGATATGTATGAAAAATATATACCCCTTTAAGATTATAGCAAAGAAAATCCAGACATTTTATTAGGTAGTTGTCATTTTTCGCATATCCTTGCGTTTTCACCTGTTTTTAAGAAAACATGTAGGTCTACTCTACTTAAAGCATAAATAAATATATGGAAATATCAAATTCCTGATATCTAAGTCTGTTTATTCAGATCGTTTTCAACTCTTTTTAAGGTGTGTCCCCATTCTAGACAGCTTGTTAAAAGGAAAATCGTATTCTAACAAGAATGACATGAAAAGGCAACCCTTAACTGCGGCACACTCATACTTTTAAAATATAGGAAGTAAATTCGGGCCAAAGAGTCACCCAAGAGTATACAGGTAAGTAAACATAGTTCCTCCAAAGTCAGGGGTTTTAAATTCACGTCCGCTTCCTCAAAAGGACGTGGACTCAAACTCCTGATTTGGGAGGAACCACGGTAGAAATTTGCAATGAAAATCGTTGTTTTACCTTTGAAAGCCTCGTTCTTTTAACGTTATCATTTCCCGTTGCAATTTATGAATAATTAGAAAAGTTTACTTGAATTGTTGCTTTAGTTTATTGCTCTTTCAGTCATGGAATAATTTGATATCGGATGTAATTAACCATCATTTTATTGTTAAAATTTTTAAAAATCCCCTTGCAAAAATTTTAATTAATATGGTTGTTTGGTCTTTTATTCATAAAAACTTTGAAAACTTTTTTCATCATATTAATTTGATTATATTATCATAATATTTAAAAAGGAAGAGCTTTTTTAGAGTTGACATATTGGTTTTATTGTATTTGTATCGGAATATTTACGACTTATGGGGTCTTATTTGGATATTTTTAGAAATCAATACCGGTAAATTCTATAACATCAAAATTTAACTATTATATAAAAAATATTAAATTATTCATGAGTGATAAGAAATGTATTAAGTCAATGTAATATAATTCAAATGAATATTGATAATAAATAATTTTCAAATTTTCAATCAACATGAGGTTTATGTATGAAAAATTCGACTGAAGAAAATTTATTGCTTAAGAAAAAAATAGTCCGGACGAGACGCCCCCGCCCCCCCCTCCCCCCGCAAATCAAATGGTCGGAATCTTTTGTCAAATTATAAAAGATTAAAACCGAAAGAAGTGACGATTAAACGAAAATAGATAAACTCAAATTAAACAATGAGATGTGCGAGGACAAAAATACTTTTCATAATCAGGGAGTAATATATAATTAAGTTAGTTATTGCATTACAAGTAACCGGTTGAAGACATACACTCTATAGTTAAAATTTAGCTTAATAATGTTTTCTTGGAGCTCTCAATTCAGTACGAGATGATTACCTTTCCGGAGTACCTGAATTCACCCTAGTTTTTGTAGGGTTCGTGTTACTCTAGCTTAGTTTTCGGTGTAGTGTTGTATGAACTCTGTTTGGCTTTCGTTTCTTTATTGTTGGCCATGGTCTTGTCTGCCGTGTGATTTAACGATTTCTGTCTGCCAGTTTGATATCTCCGAATTCTTAAAGTGTTTTAAAGTGTTCTTAAAGAATTATTAAAGTGTTTTTGACATTTCCAAGGGTTAGTTAATAAATTTTGGTGGATAAAGCGTATCCTTCCCTTCAATAAAAAAACAAACAAAAAAACATCAAATTTGTTTCGTTTTCCTAAAACCTGCGGAGAATAGCCGATATTTATATATATATATATATATATATATCAGTTCTGCTTTTTACAACACTTAAAGCCTTATCCTTGTCCTTTTGCTGAATGCAAATCATAAAAAACTCCGTCCTAAGTATTAAACATAAAACTACAAAGTCGGGTCCAGACTTTTGGAAAAGGGGGAGGGGGGCACTTTTGTGGGCCTCTTGATTTCATCAATTTTCTCAGTTTCTAATGAAGATTGAAACCAAAATTTACCCTTAACTTACCATTTTTTCTCATATTTTGCGTTTCAAAGGTGGGCCCGGCCCCCTGCCCCTCCCCCTGGATCCGCCTCTGATCTAGTTAATTAATGTGTAGTAAAGAAAGGGACAGTTAACAAATCATAATTATACATACTTAAAAATACTGCAAATATGATATCGAATATACTCATTTTGTTTGTTCTTCAGTCTCTGTATCAAAGTGTTATCATGCACAAGTTAGTTTTATAATACCGTTCAGAAGGAAACTTTCCGTAGGAGTATTTCCGACTGGGAGACCTAATTTCTTTTCACAAAAATAAGTACTGGTAAATCTTTTTTCTTAATTTTCCAATTTAAGTCTGATAGATAAATTTGGTAAAATTCGAAGTCATAAAGTTTAAATGACTCGTAAGTTTTTAATAATATTTATCAAATTTTCAAATACCAGTATGAATATGATCGTATGTGGAAAATCTAGAATTTTTCTATTTTCTTTCTGTAAAAGAATGATTAAAATAGTCACCTGCTTAAATTTCGCTTTTTCGAATTAATACTTAAAAATTATTTTTTGAAATATGTTCTAATAAAGTTTTTACACAATGAAAAATAAAAGGCATATTGGAAATTCCTGTTCAGATTTTCTTTTTTCCTTGAGAAATTAGTTCTTCGCCAGATCATTTAAGCGGGTTAAAAATATTTTGTATTATTTTTTTATAGTTTTTTTAAAAATAAAAGCATGTCGGTCAGATAATAATTAATTCATACAGCTAAATTCTGGGACCGATATCTGTTTCAAGGTTTAACACAGTAAACTTATTTTTTCGACGATTTTTAGGGCCTGGCTTTTTTATCGCCTGCCCTCATAAAAATGATATTACTTTCATCCGATTCAAATATAGAAAGAGGAGATGTGGTATTAAACATATATTTAAAGAAAGCTTTTAGAAAACCAGAGTCTTTGATAAATCTGATGATTGAAGAACAATACTCAAAAGGCGTTGGAAATGTTTTTAAAAAAGTATGCTGATTAGCATACATTTCCTACTGTATTATGTTATAATTACACACAATTTAGAAAGATATCAAACTTCCTTTAGTTATATATTAATGTTTATATTTTGTGGTAATTTATTTCTTCATTTCCCTCTAGTTCATGAATATATATGTTTGATTAGTGGTTTCTGTGCGTGATTGTCTTAGTCTTAATAAAGATTTTGCACTGTTTTCGAAAGGTCTCCGTTGACTGACCCTTTACTCCGGAGTGTAATTCCCAGCAAGTAACCCCGTCTGCAAGTCATTTGAATGTTGGACTTTTATTCCATGCTTGGGTTCATTGCGGTGGACCCATCGTATTTCTATCTTTAATGAAAAATATATGAAAATTTTATTATTTTTCTTTAACTTACAAAAACAAATTCTTCTTACTTAAAGACATGTCTTAAAATATATTCATGTCATGTCTTCAAACATATAGCATATATCTCAAGACACAAGATGTGTGTCTCATGTGTCTCAAGACAAATGTCTTAGAGACACAATCTGAGAAAAAGACAATTTCAAAGAAGCCTTGAAAATATTTTTATGTGTTTTTATGACACTTGAAAACAACATTATACACAGACACTGCAACACTTACTACACGCACATACAAAATTTTAGAACATGTCTCGAAGACACGATGTCTTAAAGAAATGTCTTAAGACATGAAGTCTATAAAACATGTCATAAAGAATGTCTCAAGGCGTGTTGTTGATGTTTTCAAGACGTGTCTCGATGTTTTCAAGACGTGTCTTGATGTTTTCAAGACATGTCTCGATGTTTTCAAGACGTGTCCTGAAGTTTTCAAGACGTGTCTCGATGTTTTCAAGACGTGTCCTGAAGTTTTCAAGACGTGTCTCGATGTTTTCAAGACATGCCTCGATGTTTTCAAGACGTGTCATGATCATTCACGATGAAATGTAAGTATGGTTAATAAAGGGAGAGCTAACATATTATGAATGTACATACATATAAATACTGCAAATATGATATCGTATAAGCTCATTCTGGTGAGGTCTTGGTGATTCGTTACGTCTTTGTTTGTATTACACTATAATCTGGTTGCAGTTAGTTATACTCTTCTCAAAGGAAATTCTTAACCATACTAAAAAGTTTCAAAGTCTATTTCAGTCCCAACAGAAGGACGGAAGAATGTCTTATTTGAAAAGAAAAGTGTCAAGGGAAAGTTTTTCCAAATCAAACCACAAACTTCTCATTTGGTCATTTGACCCATTGATCAATTTCAAATTAATATTAAATGCTATAAAAATACAGGAAGCTGTAGGGGAATTTTTTTGTTATATTAGATAAATTTTGCTTGATATGATTGATATTTTTATTTAATTATCAAAATTATTTAATGATTGAGATATTTTGTTTTGCTACCAGCTTACTCCAGTCAAATCCAAAATTGTATTTTTTCCCCTTTTACATTATGCTTTTTTATTTTTGTTTTCATTTTCATCTCATCTAGTACTGTAATGTAATATAAATGTAGAAATAGTGTCGCCATTCTGCACTTTAACTTTTGTTTATATATATATTTATTTTGAGAGGATTATAATAATGTTGTATAACTGGTATCGTAATACAAAAATAAGTTGACCTCTTCTTGGATTGACGTTAACCCAGATAAGAGTTAAGGATTCCACGACGGGTGTTGCGAAAACAGGTGATGCTTACCCATCATGAGCACCTGATCACAATCCTGTTTTGTAAAGTAGTTCGTGGATTCCAAGCTTTTTTCCTTCTGTTTTCGTTTTATCTTTTAGCTTGTTTCAAATTTGTCTCGTCTCTTTTGGCTATGCACTTCCAATATCTCACATGGGTATTCTACACTGGACTTGTGTCCAATCCTTTTTGCTTCTGTTTAGCAAAGAAAATATGTTAACTAAACAAGTAGTAAAAATCTTTTAATAAATAATAAAACAAAACAATACAAAAATCAGAATCGTATAACAATTGTAAAAGTATATATCAATATAAAAGTTTTGATATAAAATTTCCATTTGAGTTCCTTTAAATAATGAATATGGGAAGCTGACGAGTTTTATTTGCTAAAAAATTACATTAACCTCGGTTGTTATACGTCCGTATCTAGGGAAGTCAATTATTTTTTTTTTTAAATCTTCATACGTTCTTATCTAGGGAAGTCAATTAATTACAACCTTCCGACTGAGAGGATTATTTCGCTGTGTAGGAAATTAATAACTTTCAGCCCTCAATTAATAACAGATAAAAGGTTAACTTGGCGTACTTGAATGCCACTTTCCGAAAAATTGCCTAATCTTGGGTCGTTACTTGCAAAAATAATAAATGTTTTATGACAAAGCCTTGCTCAGTCATTTTTGATTGATTGTTGCTGAACGCCACGTCGGCAATATTTCAGCCATATCTTGGCGGGAACAAACATATATTGTACAATGAAATAAACTGCTAAGTCATTAAGTAGTAATAGTTCGACATTTATTTTACTGTTAGTATATTAGTTTTAGATGGTCAAGTAACGACTGAAGCACTTGTGGATTTTATGATTGATTGGCTTGACTGGGTAACTTGATCCTACCTCAAACATGTGAAAATGGGCCTGTTAAAATTAACGGTCAACTCACGAGGAGGGGGCCTGAGCAAAACCCTTGGCTAGCGAAGATGGTTAAAGGTAAGAAAGTATTTCCGGTTGAGATATTATGGGAAAAGTTATACGCCAATAAATCTTGGACAGAAACGGAAGTGGAATACGGAACGTGATTTCATTTTCTTTGATGTGACCAAAAATGAACAAATTTGGTAGGCAAATAATTTTGCTAGAGGCAAAACCAATTATTTAAAAGAACTGAGATGCGTTAAACAACAAAAATAAATATATTAAAACAATGTAAAAATGCAATAGACCTAAAAACAGAATAATATATTCTACCAAATTTTCCATCACTCGGAAGTTTTCAATTTGTTATTACACTACCTATGCTAAATATCTTAGCTACTAAGGCTATCTAAAACATTCTCATATATTATTAATAGAGACTGAAATGTATGCCGAGTGTCTTTTACTATTACATAATCTCTTTCATATCTGGCAGTTCTATCGGATACAGTTCGTAAATCAGTCGACATTATATCACGTGATTGATAATTCTGTACGTTGCCTTCTAATTGGTGAATAGCCATGTCCACGTGACACAAAACGTCGTACAATTTACTTTCACTGTTAGTAATATCAGCAGATAAAGCGTTGTTTTCGTGAATTCCTTCGTCTTGTCGTACTTGTTCGAGGAATATAGCAGCCGTTGATAACTGTTTATAGGACTTTTGATGTGATTTGCTTATCTGGAAGGAAAAAAATATATTGAAATCTTTAAGAATATCATAATATACAACACAAATTTTCATCAAATTTCCGAAATATTCTTCCTGACATTGAGAGGAAATCCATATGTTGTTCGCGACAGGGGGCTGGAGAGTCAACGATATAAGCATCTGGCGTATATTTGAGATTGATACGTTTCTTCTGTTCATGTTTTAATACCTGGGGTTTCGAAGCTTATTTCTTTTTCTCTTTAAAATTTGGTTTAGCAATAATTTGAAACAGTGCATGTTTCAATTTTTTAGCAATAATTTGAAACATTGCATGTTTCAAATTTTGTTTAGCAAGAATTTGAAACATCGCATGTTTCAATTTTTGTTAAGCAATAATTTGAAACATCGAATATTTCAATATTTGTTTAGCAATAATCTGAAACATCGCATGTTTCAATTTGGTTTAGCAATAATTTGAAAAATTGCATGTTTACTTACATTTTGTACCGCTGATGATATTGTTTCATCTGTAACTTCTTCTACTTCGAAACCATCTAAATGATAATTGTCTAATTTTGCTGCGACAGTTTCGCTTTGGATTCGTTGGCTGGACTGTTAAGATAAAACATAAATTATATGTAAATGGCATTAATACCTTATAAACAATGAATAAATGATCTAATGGAATACTTAAAAAAATCAGCGCGTTTCTATGACGTCGTACAGCGTGAAATTTTAAGATTTTTTTCGTCTCAGATTTAACTTCTTATTTGTTAACAATCGAACATGGAGAGCCAAGTGAAATTTTTACTCTTCAAAAAAGACATTTTTGAAAATGACGAATTCGATCTTATGTATGGATATTTGGATAATATTTATGTTTTAAATGATCCGGAATTTGGGAAATTTGCTAATTAAGAAATTTATCTAAAAGATTTATAATAATTAAACGTAATAGCAATATCCCTTGTTGGACCCGAAAATGACTATTGAGAAAAATCATCTCTTGACAAATATTTATACGAAGAGGCGTTTTTTTCTCTGCGTAGAATTTTGTTTTCTCGACAGGAAACGTCTGCAGCAAGGATGCTGATAATGCAAGCTTTAAAAAAAACATTCGCTTAATTTTGCCATTTATGTAAACGAAGAACAAAACAATATGGCAGCAAGTGCAGACTTTCATATTTCACTTTGGTTTCACACATCAGTGGATCGAACCCATGACCTTTCGCACTTGAGGCCAACACTTAACCTTAACACCACAGAGGCGTAATAGTAGATAAAAAGTGATTGAGTTCCTCATTGATTTACTTACTATCAGATTTCGTAAATGGTTTACTAAACTGGTCCCTTCATTTAGCCTTATAATCAAATCTTTTATCAGTTGTGATTGAGGAGGTAATGGTGGACCGTCTAACATGGGCACCCCACATGGCGATCGCCATCTTTCATTCCCGATTGGATACCCTTCAACTACTAAATTTATTGTCAGAGAATCTAAAAAAAATAAGAAACATGCATGATATTAGATATGAAGGCTATCTGAATGGTTGATTGATTGAATGGTGCTTAACGTACAGCGGCAAATATTTCATGCATATTCAGGACGAGAGCATATTAATGATGAGTGAAGATGAATGAACCTTGCTTTGTACTAGACCGACAAGCTGAATCGGATTTTTAACGTGCTAGCTCACGAAAGCAACAGCCCGCAGGAAGACATGCCTTTTTACCCAGACACATTATTCTCACTCTGGGACGACCAGTCTTTGCTCTAACTCCTAAATGCTGCGTGCCTAGAGGAGAAGCAGCAAATACCAATTTTAATGTCTTTGGTTTGACCCGGCCGGGGATCGAACCAACGACCTTCCGCACTAGAGACGAGCACTCTAACCATTACACCACCGAGGCGGTCGCTATCTGAATGGTAATTTAAGGCACGGGTAGTGTCTGAAAACTGAAAAAAAATTAGATATGAAGTATATGAAAAACATGTCAAGGGGACACAACCATCTCAATAAGAAGCTGTTGTAGGTTAAAAATTTTTAGTTATTCAAGGATGGATTGCAATCGGAACACGCTCGTACATTTCAATCGCTTGCCGGATTTTATGACGGAAATGCCCGATTATGTTCAGACTGGGGTGGATTGAGTTTGGAGATTTAAAAATAAAAATTCACCAATACTGAATAAATATGGTCAAGTCTGGTAAATCAACTGATTAAATAATCAATTTATATTTGAAATTAGTCTTACCTTCGGCAAGTTAGATGTTCTTAGACTTCAAAGTTTCTTTTGGGTATCTGGTTAGTAAAAGAGAGGGGAGTATAAAAGTGACGTCATAAAATGTCATCACGTTATTAATGCCACGGCACAAATTTAGAATAAGGTAACTTTAACGACCTGTATCGAACAACAAAATAAGTACCGAGACGAAAAAAAGTAGAAGTTAATCTATAGATTTAAGATGAAAGGTAAATTTCGTTATCGCTTTGAATATATCAAAGGTTTATTAAAATTACCTCATTTAATTATGTTTCAGTGACAAATGTCTGTTAAGGTGAACATCAATTAAATGACACCTTTATAATAAAACATCGATACAGGTGAATTTGGTTACATTAAAGTATCACCTGAACAATAAACTCACTAAAACTCGTGAAAATAAATTATTGCATGGCGAAATATTACCTTTTGAAAGATCTAAAAATAACTCGTCCCTTTTTAATCAATGAAATAAATATTTAAATTTAATGATCGTCGCCATCGAAAATTTAGATTTTTCATTTTGAATGGGCTCATAGTGGAAAAACCAAAATCCCGTAAAACCCTTACTGTCATAAATTGTCATGAATTATTCAATTTCGGAAATAGAAATTTTATCTGAATTTGTCAATCTGTTGGTCACCATACTGTTTTTACTGCTGTTTGTTTGAACATCTGAGTGTCATAATAGATAAAGAGAGGATTATTACCAACACAGCATATTCAATCCCACCAGTTTTAAGTGCCTGTACCCAGTCAGACTCCTTTTTTTGTTGTTCTTATCTATATGCCCCTCTTCGTGCAAGTTATATTTGATTGCGAAGGATGGACTGGGGTGGAGTGAATTTGTGTTTTGTCCGGATTATTTTTATCGTTATTGTTCTAAATTGAAAAATACTGGAATGTACATACCCTGATATAGATGAGAAAAATATATGCCTCGTTAAAGACTATAGCTATAGCAAAGAAAATCCAGACATTTTATTAGGTAGTTTTCATTTTTGCATATCCTTGCGTTTTCACCTGTTTATAAGAAAACATGTAGGCCTACTCTACCTCAAGGATAAATAAATATAAGGGAGTATCAAATTCCTGATATCTAAGTTCGTATTCAGACCGTTTTCAACACATTTTAAGGTGTGGCCCCATTCTAGACAGCTTGTTAAAAGGGAAATCTTATTCGGAGAAGAATTGCATGAAAAGACAACCCTTAACTCATGTAACTTCGGCACACTCATACTTTAAAAATATAGGAAGTATATTCGGGCCAAAGGGTCAGCCAAGAGTATACAGGTAAGTAAACATAGTTCCTACAAAGCCAGGGTTTTAAATTCACGTCCGCTTCCTCAAAAGTCCGTGAACTCAAAAGTCCTGACTTGGGAGGATGGTACACATAAGAAACCCTAGAGTAAGGCAAATACTAACCACGGTAGAAATGGAAATCGTTGTTTTACCTTTGAAAGCCTCGTTCTTTTAACGTTCATTTGTTAACGTTATCATTTCCCGTTGCAATTTATGAATAATTAGAAACATTTACTGGAATCTTAACTTTAGTTTATTATCAATCAGGAATAATTTAATATCCGATGCAATTAACAACCACTAAAATTTTGAAAATCACCTTCCAAAAATTTTAATGAATATGGTGGTTTGGTCTTTTATTCATAAAAACTTTGAAAACTTTTTTATCATATTAATTTGATTATTTGCACCCCACCCGCAAATCAAATTAGACAATGGTCGGAGTCTTTTGTCAAATTATAAAAGATTAAAACCGAAAGAAGTGACGATTAAACAAAAAAAAATAAACTCAAATTACAGAATGGGATGTGCAAGGACAAAAATACTTTTCATAATCAGGGAGTAATATATAATTAGTTAGTTATACTTTATATAAACAACACATTAATATCGCATAACAAGTAACCGGTTGAGGACATACACTCTATAGTTAAAATTTAGCTTAATAAATAATGTTTTGTTGGAGTCTCAATAAAGTAGTAAATGCTTACCCTTCCGGAGCACCTGAATTCACCCTAGTTTTTGTAGGGTTCTTGTTACTCTTAACTTATCATATTTTGCGATTCAGAGGTGGGCCGGGCCCCCTGCTCCCCTAGATCCACCCCTGATCTAGAAAGGGACAGCTAACAAATCATAACTATACATACTTAGAAATACTGCAAATATGATATCGAATATACTCATTTTGTTTGTTCTTCAGTTTCCTCAATGTTTCATTTGTATCAAAGTCTTATCATGTACTAGTTAGTTTTATAATACCGTTCAGAAGGAAACTTTCCGAAGGAGTATTTCCGACTGGGAGACCCTAATTTCTGTTCACAAAAATAATTACTGGTAAATCTTATTTCTTAATTTACAAATTTAAGTCCGATATATAAATTTGGTCAAATTCGAGGTCATAAAATTTAAATGACTCGTAAATTTAATAATATTTATCAAATTTTCAAATAACACTATGAATATGATCGTATGTGGAAAATCTAGAATTTTTCTATTTTCTTTTTGTAAAAGAATGATTAAACAGTCACCTGCTAAAATTTCGCTTTTTCGAATTAATACTTAATTTTTTTTTTGAAATATGTTCTAATATAGTTTATGCACAATGAAAAATTAAAGGCATATTGGAAATTCCTGTTCAGTTTTTCTTTTATCCTTGAGGAATTAGTTCCTCGCTTGCTCATTTAAGCGGGTTAAAATGATTTTGTTTTATTTTTTTAAAGTTTTTTTTATATAAAAACAGCTAAATTCTGGGACCGATATCTGTTTCAAGGTTAAACACAGTTAACTATTATGTCGACTAATTAAGAGCCTGATATTTTACCGCCTACCCCTGCCCTCATAAAAATGATTTTACTTTCTTCCGATTCAAATGTAGAAAGAGGAGATGTGGTACTAAACATAAATTTAAAGAAAGCTTTAAGGATGTTCGCTGCTCATCTTTTTGATTTTTTGTCAGATTTTCGGAATCCTCTGGTTTCATCCATTTAAGTGCA
>JARWCS010326525.1:0-12460 GCA_034783895.1 Geukensia demissa | reverse complement strand
AATACTGACACTATTTTTTTATAATATAGGGCGATTTAGATCTTTTCACAAGTAGTGGTATTCCACCCTTGTTGAAGGCCTTGTGGAGACCTCTAGATTTGTAAATTACTCTGTTTTTCTCTTGGTTGGAGTGCAGTCTTTCTGACATTTACCCAGTATATTTTCATTTTTATATTATATCCATTGAAGTCCTATGTTTAGACTGTGGCCTTCATCCTGACTATACGGTCTGCTTGCATCAAATATTAAAAAAAGTAGCAGTATTTATCAACATTTACATTTACTCTATATCTGTTTTTTTAATTTTTGCATATTAATTCTTTATTTCACCATTAGTCTTGGATGATACTTGTTCAGAAACAAGCTTTGCCTTCTTTTAATATCAGATCAACGGCTTTTCGGTTTTCAATTAAGAGTTGGTTTATTCATTATGGTTGTGACTATTTGGGGTCTTGCTACAGTTTAAAAAACATATATATTGTCCTACAAATTAACTTCATTTGAAAAACTGACCAATCAGATATAGATATGATAGGATTTTGAACAACAACTGACCATTGAAATGATAAGATTTTCAGTATTTGAGTAAATAGTCAGTTAGAAATGGTTTATGACATAGAGGCATGGAATCATTTTCTTTGATTATACCCTTAAAGTTTACTCTTTGTTCCTACATTCCAACATATACGAAAGTAACTTCAATTATTCTTTTTAGGTTTTGAACTGCTTATGCGCTGTTCACAAAGTAGATATTTGTGATTTTTCAACGCTTTAAACCACTTTACTGCACGAAACAGTTAAAAAGACAAGACGTGCCCCCGAATAGCACAATGATTGCATGATAAAATAAAACAATTATTGAGGAATAGTTCCATTTGTCAATTGAAATTTGGGATGACAAAATATTGCTAAAATTCATTTTGGTAGGATGTCACGCGTTAGGTATCAATATTTGCGCAGAGCCCTAACTTTTTGTAAAAATTGGCCGGTAATTGGGAATAACTTCGTAGAGTATGCTAAAAAGTACAATAAATCAAACTTCTATTAAATTATAGGGAACCGCAATATGGCAGCAAATTGGATTTATCTAACTGACAGAACTAATCAATGCGACTGGAATAAACACTATAAGGCTTCGGAAGAACGTGACCTAGCTTTAATTTCATCGTAATATTTAGTGTATTGAAGAAAATGTCAATAACTAGACTATGTATTTTATATCTACAGCGGTACTGGATGTTTCCAGTGAGACTCTGACATATAATCTATCAGAATACTCATTGATCAGTGGTTAGTGGTGCTTTATACAACTTCCGATGAAATAAGAGTATAACAAATTCTGATCATGTTTGTATATCGTTCTAAGTACATTAACTGCATCACTGAGTGTCCTTCAGAGATTTCGCCTTGAATGAGAAATTAAACAGGCTTTTTATACAGAAATTTCCAAAAGGGTATAGTGGGTAGTTAATTTTAACGTAAACAACACTAGATATACAGAAAATATGATCGTACATGTAGCTTACAGGGTAAACGCATGTCTTACAAACTATTCAACACTCATACTGCAAAAATTAGCGATGAGCCAACAATTGAAATGTTTCTGCATATTTCCCAAACAAAAATATATACAAATTGACTGTCGAAATAGGCTTATTAAGGTTTTCTAGGCCAATTCTGACAGTGAAAACAAAAAACGTGAACAACAGAAAAACGATTTCCTAACAAAGCCTTTTCGTCTAAAAATCCCCTTCCGAAAAAGACAGTTGTTAATTCAGATTTATTAACTTAAAAAGTAAATGAATCAATTACTTGCAAAGGCTGAATTAAGCCACTATAGTGGAGCAGGGGTTGTTTACCCTTTCGGAGCACCTGAACTCACCCTGGTTTTTGTAGGGTTCGTGTTACTCCAGCTTTAGTTTTCAGTGTAGTGTTGTGTGTTCCATGTTTGTCTTTCGTTTAATTTTGTTGGCCTTGGTCTTGTCTGTCTTCCGACTTAACGATTTCTGTCTGGCCCTTTGGTATCTTCGAATTCCTTCTAACTAAACATAAACTTTCAATAATCGTAAAACTGTAGTATTAAAGCAACTGTAAACATGATATTATGAATATAAAACAGACATTCAACAATATCTCCGCCTCTTCTAATATTGGACCGTAAATATAAGTCTATAAAGTTTATGTTGCGGTTTCTGAGAACTGTAGATAACAAGTTCACTTTTGAAGAAAACAATAAGAAGAAAAGAAACAAGAGATGGATCAGAGCCACAGGGACACCTGGGACGATAAGGCTGAGAAAAGGCTTTATTCATAAATAGACGAAACTAGACTAAATAAAAATTTTGAAAGAGCAAAATGCGTAAAAACAATTCGTAGATACCAAAGGGGCAGACAGAAATCGTTAAACCAGCAGAAAGACAAGACCGTGGCCAACAAAGAAGAAACGAAAGACATAGTACGCACAACACTACAACGAAAACTAAAGCTAAAGTAACACGAACCCTACAAAAACTAGGGCGAGTTAGGTGCTCCGGAAGGGAAAGCAACTCCTGCTCCACTAGTGGCAGCCGTCGTGTTACTCAGTAGACAAAGCTGATGATGTATAGACGAAATCGATGTTAGTCATAACCGGTATAGGAACAGATTTGTTGTCACGACAATGGGAGGATTTCCATTATCATTGTAAAATGGATATTTCGTACTGGGCAACCAAAAAATTTCCGCAGTGATGACTTTAGTCTTTCCTTAAGAAACCCTTGGTTCAATCATCTTCTTGTCAGCAGCAACCTCTATCAATAAAGTCCTGATAGGAAGCACTCGCCCTGGAGTAGCCTATCAACTAAGAAATATACACCTCGTATGCAGGTGCGGCTCGAATGTTGCTAGACAAGAACGGAAAGTTCACAATCGGAAAATCAAAGTCATCTCTCTTGTCGTATAGTTATGTTGTTAACCCGCCCTTGCTGTCAATTTCTACGAAGCAGACCTTTCTGTTTCTGTAGTAGCCTTGATTATAAGTTCAACTGGAAAGATGCGGTCAACATAGTCACCACACGTAGAATTATTCAGTGAAAGAACATCCATATAGCAGAACGTGAAACCAAAAGTTTGAGCCAACTTTTTCTCTTTTTTCTGCAGAAGGCTTTGTATGAAGTCAGCTTCATACGAATAAAGGAATAAATAGGCGAAAAGGGGTGCACAGTTGGTCCACATCGGAATGTCGACAGACTGTTGAAACATACGTCCGCCAAACATTACAAAAATGTTGTCAATCAAGAAATCCAGCATTCTGCAAATGTCATCTTCAGAGTACTTTTTATTAGAATCAGAGTGGTTAATAACAAAATAAGACTAGTCCCTTGCTTAAACCAATTATTTTTACCTGTGTTTGCAATCTTTTTTTAACAAAACAAAGTTGAACCAAAGCTTAAAATATTTCTTTGACTTTGAATGGGGAATAGTAGTATATAGGATAGAGAAATCAATTTAAATGTTTTGATGCTACTGGTCTTTATTGTAGAAGTTTGTAACCAATTATATTGTGCAAATCAAAAATAAATGCATGATTTGTCTATTGTTTTGCAAACATGATAGACTGGCTCTGTCTGATCACGAGCTCCGGATGCAACAACTGTTGTTTATTATTACTGTTGGTAATATAATAATGGTAAAGAAACCACAAAATGCAATCAAAACTAATTTTATCGCCTTTAAAAAGGCTGTTCCTACATTTGTATAAAGAACCCCAATTACCATTTTAACAACGTATTGATTTTCAAACCTTTCGAATATAACTAACACTCTGTAAGATGTCTAGTAAAATCAACTCTATGCGATAACGTTTTTTAATGTTTGATAGGAATTCCATATAATACTCTCTGCAACAGTGCTTTAAATTTTAAACTAAAATAATGGACAAGGCTTCATTCTTTTTATTGTGCAAGGGTAAGCAACTCCTGCTTTGGTTGTCTCTTTCGGTTTGTTTTGATATGAGTTCTTCATTTGACAAATGGATTTCGGATTTTATATGTTTGACCCTAAAGCTACTGGTGAGAAGTTACTTCTTAAAATGCCGCAATAAACATATCAAACTTCCCCATATGTATTCAACATTAGTCATACATGTATTGTATTCTAAAATTAAGCATCACTTATTCTTTCTTATACGACGTGTTTCTGTTTTTAAAATCTCTCGTTGTTATTAATGTATTAACAAATTATGCTTATCCAATGTATTGTGTCAATGGTTATTTGAAATTCGAGACAACTACACGCTTCCAAGAGCATGTATTCGCTCACCGGAATTGTGCTTATTTGTTGTCAATTAAATAAATGGAAATAAGAATTAAATATGTCTTTTTATATTCCGAAAAACGCGTTTGTTTCATTATTTCACTCAGACATAATAAATATGCAACAAAAGCATTACAAAGAAAAACAAAAACTTATATACAAGTAGCCAAATAATACAATTGATATGAAAACATACTTCAAAAATGTTATACATGTATACATATAGTCATGGCAATTATAATAGCAAGGCATTTTTTAAATAAATAATGAAAGCCTGAGTAAATTTGCACATTGCAAATTTACTACAGTCCTGTCATTATAATGTAATATTTTTGGTAAAATTTATTTCTTTGATTGACAATATATTAATTTGAACACATTAATAAGAAATAAAATATGGGAAAAATATCAGAGAAACTGCACTCGTGTGTGCGTCAAATAAAACTGCTTTCGACTGAATATCACCAGAACCCGAGAAACAAAACATTGAATACAAAGACAAATCTATGACCATAATTCTTTCCTTGGGACAGGCACATGAGGCATGTGGTGGGGTTAAACTAGTCAAGTGGGTACCCTAACCCTCCCAAACGAGAAGTCAAAGAAAAAAATCAAAGAAAACAAAAGACGAATTATAAATCAAACAGAAAGTCAACTAATACGACTTGAGGGTATCTTAATTCGCAGTTACTAAAAGCAAGCTCAGGGTGAGATTTTTTCAACACAACCAAACTTCACATAAACCATCCGGGTTTTGATTTATGGTCGAACTAACATGTTTGTAACTCAAACATATACTGCTGCTCTTATAAAATTTGACCGAAAAATAACAGATATAACCACCCCCCATTTTTGTAGACATGTCTTTAATCTCAGGAAATACACATATCATGTAATTTTATACCACATAAGATCTTCTCAAATAATGTAGTTTAAAAAAGCAACAGTCCTTGCCACTAAAATTTGCTTAAGGTAACGATTGAACTAATCGACTTTTAGCAACTATTTGATAAAATAATGAAGTTTCATATCATTTTTAAGAAGGTAAAATATACAAGTGTTTCCATAAACAATATAAGCCACATTGCGGAAGGTGTTGTTCCTATGACACCGGTTTTGAACGTTTTGTGTTGTTGTTGGTAAAAATATTACGTATTCACCAGTATCGTCCTTAGGATAATGCCAACAATAATACCTTTTTCAATTAAAATTATGATTTGGTACAAGGGTACAACTTACAATTTCAATAAGATAAAGCATCATGTTTTAATTCTACAAGCGACCTCTAAATGATTGTTATTTTATTATGGGTTACTGAGCTGTCAAAACATACTGATATTTTCCCACCAAACCTCTACTTTTCCACTCTTACAAAATACTTTCACACATCTCATGCCAAAAAACACTACTTTTTTTATTAATGATACTGCTTTAGATATGTACAGGCAACGGTAAGGCTAAAACTTGCTCAGACTGCTTGGGACTATCTCAGTTGGCATCAGACAATCGTTTATATGGTTGAGACTAATTCAGACTTTTCAGATTGGTTGAGACAGTGATAAGTCTGGTCCAGACTAATTCAGACTTTTCAGACTGGTTGAGGCAGGTATGAGTCTGGTCTAGACCAATTCAGACTTTTCCGAATGGTTGAGATTAGGTCAAAAACGGTTAAGTAAAGATCAAGACAGATTCAGACTAGGTCAAGGATAAATTAGACTGTTATTTAAGTTTCAGCAAAATTCAGACTGCGGTCAAGATTAATTCAGTTTTCAGACAAAATCAGACTGGTCATGTAGAATTCAGTCAAAAGCTGGACTTTGCAGACTTTTAACTGTTTGTAGTGTAGAACACTTAACATATGAGGTGAAAGCTAGTAAGTTGAAAATTTTTTCCGCTCTCTTTGTACTTTCCCCTCTACCTTATTAAACATAAATTTTCATATCTCATCGAATGGTAATGATAAAACAGATCAAAAATATATTTGCCGTAATAGTGATCGAGCCTTATTCTCGGATAAAAAGGTTACTTTGAAAGATAGACGTATTGGACTTTTGAAAAGATAATAAATAAATAATTAATAAATAATATTCTTGACAATATTTACGTCATGTTTGGCGATATGATTTATCGACAGGTCGTAGGAATTCATATGCAACCAACTGTGTCCCTTTAATTGCAGACTTATTCCCTTTTTCTTATAAATTTCAGTTTTTGGCAAAACCCACTGATTCGATAGATATATCAAATAATACTGAACACGGCATATTTGCATGTTTTGAATAAAGCTGATCAGGACAGTAACAGTTGTCCTTTTCTAGATTTAAATGTTCATGTTACACTATAGGAAAAATCAAAACTAAAATTTACGACAAAAATTCAAAGGCGTATTCTCAATCCATATTGTAATTTTCCCTTCCTTGAGAATTCCTTCATACTGTGTATGTATTTTTCAAATTGTCCGTTTCCTGTGTATGCAGCTATGTTTTAGGTTTAAATGATCGTGATCTTGATATTACCAGCATTCTAGGATTTCGCGACCCAAAATTAATTAAAATTATGATTTTGAAGTTTGGTTGTACTTTGGATATCACACTCAAACTTTTATGGAAATGTTGTAAATACTCGTAATGCAAAACACAACATTGGGACTCATCATTTTGACGTATCAGATACTTGCATAAACTTATACATAAAGGTTATATTTAAAACATTATTTTTAGATTTTTGAATATTGCCTTTTTGGAATCAACATGGACTGTCTGCTCAATGTCAACGTTAAGTTTAGTCAAAAACGATAGTGAGACAACATCAGTGGTAATAATGTAATAAAAGACCACAGTTAAGCACATAACCACATAGATCGCAAATGCTCAATCTCCACCCCGACCCCACCCCACCCCACCCCACCCCCACAAAAAAATTAAAAAAAAAAACACTTTCCTTCGCTTGAACATTTCTTTGCTTTTTTTGCATCAAGTGGCAGTCGAAAACCTCCGTTCTCCCTTTTTGATTTGCTAACTGGTTTTCGCCCGTTTACTGATTGGAAAATAGCAAGCAACAATCAATCTAGAGTTATTCTACGTTATTCTATATCCCTAAGGAAAGAATCAGTTAACCTGGAATTTGAAGTTGAATTATATTTAAAGTACAAATATGAACATTGATATAATAACATTACTCTAGAAGTAAACCGTAATGTATTCATCGCATTTTATATAGAGGCAATTATTTATTTGGCGCAGATGGTTCAATATGCTGATATTGTTTCAAATATTACATATTCAAACTTCGTCGCGCTCTGCTCTCCTTGAAATACGTTTACAAAATAATCTATCTCATAATTTAATATATCAATGAAAGTAAATATTGATTTATGGTTTATTTTTAATAGCATAACGAAAGGAAGAGCTAATAAATGTTTTATTTTATGATATTTTTTCACAAACAAAAAAGCCTTCTATAGATTAATTCATTTCAGTAGGCTACTTTTACCTGTTTAAATATATATATCGCCCTTTGAAGCATTCGTCAAAAAATTCTAAGAAAGAGTCATTAATTAAAAAAAAATTAAGCACAATTAGAGAAGAGAAAATTATATCCAGCCAATACAAATATCTTCTGAATCATAAACAGTCAACAGGACTACCAAAAAAGGAAATGTATCCTAAATTTGCATAAACTTCTAAAATTAAAAATTTAGAAAGTTCCAATTTAAATTTTTAGACATATTCTAAGCATCAAGTATGTATATTTTACAATTTTTTTAAAAGAATTTCACATATTTTGCAAAAATGCTGAATCCTGTTGTTTAAGGTATGACAAGTTCATTTGGTTGCGGGTAAAAATTCAAGTATAGAAAATTGATGAGAATTTGGGATTATATCCGAATTTACAATATCTTTTCCCTGCTCAGATTTTTGCCCAGACAAATATAAAGAGTTTTAGGGCCATTTGACCTTTAATGAGCTCGTTCCATATATGGTAGGGTAGTAATCCTTACCGATAAAAGTAAACACAAATTGTATACATATATAGATCTTGAAGCAAGATAATTTTATTTTTATCAACGTAAAACAAATTAAGAAAATCAAGTGTGGCTTGAAAAAAGTGGTTTGATTGCAATTAGGCAAGGCTTGAAACAAGTAGTTTGATTGCAATTAGGCAAGGACGAAAAGGGACAATGTCGATAGTCACAATAAACTCGAGAACAAGACAAATAGGAAACACAACATAAAACTACAAAGCGAACAAAAGATGGGCTTTTCGTAATGCATTAAGCATACAGTGGTGACTGGAGGTCATAATGGTTAAATTGTTTCTGCATATATTAATTCATCCGCCATATTGCCCATTTTTAAATCCAGAATTGTAAAAAGACACGTTATTATGTATGTATGAGGATCAATATTATAATAGAACGGAGTCAACATCCTGGCCAGAACAGGAAGCAGATTTGACGTCGCTACGCTACAAAAGATCCGTCAACATCTGCAAAACGGATATTCATAAAAGCCCAATAGATCGTGGCGTGGACGATAAAATTTCTTGACTTTTTACTTCAGTCGAGAAGTAACATATCCTTGTTGAGCAGTTCTGTGTCAGCAGCTTTAACCTGTCAAAACTCACTGAAATGGATACAAGATACAAAAAATTACCAATGTTGAATAAATATCGAGACTTTTAGTGTGCTGTATGAACATTTTAAGGAGTATCCTCTAATCAGTAGCATTAGAACCAAAACGTAGAAAGTCCAAGATCCAAATATAACAAAAAGCGCTCAAATCGGTTCTAATGCTACAGATGAGAGGCTACTCCTTGAAATGTACATATAGCATACCTAAATTTTCCATTTTTATTTAACATTGGTAATTTTGTATTAAGGGAGCCAATTCCGACGACAGAAACAACTTCTAAGTGCAATACTTGTCGTGACCTTTCCGAACTTTCAGTGCTTTAGAATTTTAATGGTAGCATTAGAACAAAAACGTAAGAAGTCTAAGATCCAAACATAGCAAACGAAGCATATAACATGAGCTGTAAATGTACGTTGGGGCAGCTGGAATGTTATTGCTTGTAAATGGGAAGTTGACTGATAATAAAAGTGAAGTCGTCGCGTTTGTCCGAGTTTTGTCTTTCTTCTTTGTTCTATTTCAATGTGAGTATTAAGATAGGTGTGTCTGTTCTGTCCCTAATTTCAATCGGATTCATGTTGGAAGCGAAGGAACACCGAAGGGTCAGATAAAAGGGCAAAACATCCATTAACCTATTTTTATTCTACTAGACCAACTGTTCAAATTTTTAGAGAAAGCAAAAGAAACAAAATGGTCAGACATTTGAAATGCACATCAGGTCGTTAGTCTCCACATCTGATTTATGCCATTACTTTCATATTTTCTGTCGCAATATTTTTGGCAGCCCGTCTTGATAGTGGTTCAAATTAAAGTTCATGGTTTTGAAAGCGGCTTGGTGGAACATTTGGCAGATTCATCATTAAAACCTGCTTGGACACATATGTAACTTTGGCATTCAATACAATAAAGGGAGAACATATTCCTCAACTTCAGTAGAAATTCCAAAAGGAAGACAAAACTGACATATGACTATAAATTATCTCCTTTTTTGAAAGCGTTGTATCTGTGTAAGTTAAACAATCGGTGTATTTTTTTGCAAGCATAAATGATATAACTTCGGGGCCTTATCTGCTGGTACAACATATTTGTCATGAATGATAAACACATTTTCGAAAACACTATGATCGTTGAAAATGCATCTTCCTGTTGATGGACTGCGGCTCACTATAAGGTCTTTAGAAGAGATCCGTGCACAACTACATGTATACACAAATCTCCTGTAATGAGGTCGTCCTCCTGACGATATTTGAATGGGGAATTGGATCAAGAATAGACAGCAGGCTTAGCCTTCCGTTCATCAGTAGTGAGATACTCGATACACGTTTGTAACTGAATATATTGGGTCGATATGTATAATAGAAAATAATTGGAACAGATTGATGTTTTGACGATTTTGGCTGTAACAGACTTGTGATGTAAGATATCACACCATAGGTGTGTTATTATACCTGAACAATAAATCTACACATTTGTGAAAAATTGTCTTATTTTGCATTTTTTTTTGTCTTAAAGCAAATTACCGCATCCGTGTTTAACTTAAATCTTTAAATCGTTGTTGAATTATGTTTGTTGTTTTATAATGTGTAAATATTTTAACCAAACACGAACGTAGTCAATATTTATTATTCAAATTCACAAAAAATATTAAGATTTTCAATATTTCATAAAGTTAGCACATATTAATGACGTCACTGGTTTGCACAAGCTCGAGCTCACTTAAATAAAAAATAAATATGGATTTTTGTAAAGCAATGATTGTTTTATACATATGACAATAAGGATGCTATTCCAACAATGTTTAAAAATGTCTCAATGAGGCTTAATCTAGTGACACTATCACTGGCAACCAAAAGGTTCACTTTTGGATAATTTTGCGTTCTTTTAATTCTGTCTATGAATATCCTTTCTTTGAAGCCAACATTTAAAATAGTCAAATATTCAAATCGCAACAGTTTTCTATCAATACATACTATTTGTTATTCTATAAAACAGTCTTAAGATACCAAAATATATCTGTAAGTAATATTTCCATAGAAATATACATTTTCTATGACAATCTGTCTTTTGGGGTTGGTTTATGTCTTTCAATTTTCCACAAAGATAATAACACATTACCACTAGTCATAAACCATTTTCAATCAATACTTTGTTTTCAACGTTTCGTGTTTAGCTCCAATTTCAAACAAAATCTGATAGAAACATGGGTGCAAATGTCATGAATATGACTAGCTGATATTTTTCGCATAAAACAAAAAATTACCGTGTTATTTGCTGTTTACAGTTGAACACATATAAATATTTACCGAAACCTCTGTATTAAACTATAAAACTATTTGTATTGTCTGGGTTGTTTTAAAGCAATGGTGCTGTGTGATACAGCAGTATAACTCATAGGTTCAAATAAAGACAAAAATCATTATAGTGTCATTATTGTAAACAATATCAGTCTTGGGAAGTGATATATCTCCTAGCAACAAGACATACTGTGAGCCAAATCACACAAGATTCCACCGCTCCCACATTGATTATCTGCTCTTGGAATGAGACTAAATGAATTTCCTGCACATGAGCAAATGAACATATTGTGTGTTAGATTCTTGTAAAAATTAATTTAGATACGTTGAACGGTTTAAGAGGCATGTGTACAAACGGACGGACAGACAGACGGACAGGGTGATTGCTCAATGCCACCAAATTTGTTTGCGGGGTATATTAAACGATATTGTCTCATACGTTAAAATACAAAAAATCGGAAAATTCGTCGATTCATTAGGTATATATCCATAGTCATTGAAATACTCGTTACGGAATAGTTTCTGTATAGTCAGTTCCAGTTGTCATCCTTTCTTTATAAGAAACTAAACGTAAAATTAGATATTAATTATATTTGCAAGGTTATTTAAACGATAATGCAAAGCATGTGACGAAACAGTGCTTATGCAATACTTCTTTTAAATATTAGACGTTTTTCATCATAAAGTCAGAAATAACTCGAATTCATTTGTTCTTTTGTAGTTTTGTCTTGGAAAATGTTGAACACTAACCTATATATTATGTTTCTTTTATAATAACTTGTGTACTAGCCATATGTTATCTTAGAAATGTAGTACTTGACTCCTGTATTATATAAACAATATTTTTTGCATATTAAAGAGAGGCATGCTGGAATTTTTAATGTTTCGTCTCGCTGATCAACAGCATTTATAATCATTGATCACGCAAATAAATCATATTTCAATAGATTTCGCAATTATGCTTGTGAGCGCTCGACCCCCAACTTAGTGTGACAAAACGACATAAAAACAAAACTTTATGCTAGATTTTAATGCTAGATTTCTTGATTGACAACATTTTTGTAATGTTTGGCGGACGCGTGTTTCAACAGACTGTCAGGATTCCAATGGGGACCAATGTGCACCCGTTCTCGCCGATTTATTCCTTTATTCGTATGAAGCTGAATTCATACAGAGCCTTCTACAGAGAAAAGAGAAAAAGTTGGCTCAATCTTTTGGTTTCACGTTCCGCTATATAGATGA
>JARWCS010326515.1:0-12461 GCA_034783895.1 Geukensia demissa | reverse complement strand
CTGGAAATCTTTTCATAATATATTTATAAGACTAGATGACAGCAAGTGGTCTCAATATGAAGATCAACAGAGACAACTAATTCTTTAAGTTAATAAAAATTCAGAAAATTAACAATAAATATTGTGTTTTATTGTACTTAATGTACCATAATGAAAACTTCACAAAAATTTCAATATTGTTCAAATGTTCAATATTGAAAATCAAAATTTCTGAATTTTTAAGTATATCTGATTAAAAACCTATGGTATGATACTTTGCATTTACCATTACATGTATTTTGCGATCAATAAGTCAAAACTATTTGACATAAAATTGTCTTTTACCAGTATAGGGCCATGGTGAACTTGTGTCAGCTTAACAAGTTAATAGATTAAAGTTGAAGTTTTTATGTTGTCCAATCAATATAAGAAGGGCAATGCTGTTCTAACAAGCGGCTAATCCTGGTGGCTGTTTCACTCGCCCGGCAACCATAGAGTTCATTTGACGGCACTGTAGTTTTCGAAAAAAGATGCTAAATGAAACCGACTTTTACAAAGATAGCTACAGAGAATCAAGTTTCTTTTTTAAATTCATGAATCAAATACAAGAATTTTCCGAAAGGCATATCCACGGTCTTATTTTCGATGAGGACAAGTTTACATTCAATTTGAACTTTAGAATGTTTCCTTTTAAATTAAGCGTACGGTCGTTTGGTAATGGACTTTTCTATTTATTGAGAAGTTTTATCAATCACCATTCAGAAACGAGTCCCCCCGAGGGCGGCTAGGGAATACACGAATCCACAAATACCGTCCGCCATTGTTTTACACGAGTTGCGGTTCTTAGGTCGGAGTAATGACAATTCCGGTTCAGTGGGTTTTCCGATTGCCTTCAATCATTCAGACTCACAAATACTTGAAATATTACATTTAGACGCTGACAATTACATTAAAACCTGTCAAGAACATTTGCAGTTGAAATTTTCATGATTTTTTTTAAAGTAAATGACATTTTATAAGATTTTTATACGCATTTACTGAGAACAAAAAACAGTTTGTAATGCAATGCATGCATGTTCTCAGAAGTATATTATAATAAAACGTTTACTATAATCGGGCTGCAAATGCAACCAATTAAAAGCTGTTTTCCTTACTGGTATCCAGCAAATGTGCATCGCCCCCTTTTTATCACTTCTGAATTAATTGTGTCAAAATTGCTCTACTGTCAACAATGTCTCATCCAAAAGATGCTCTTGGCTTATAAATGGTAAAAACATACATAGATACATGCAAACAGTTGTACATGTTACATTTAGAAATTAAATAAAGAAGATTTTAATCTGGAAATCCTTTCAGAAACAGATAAGTGATTGTATGTTTTGTTTTTTCCCTTACAACTGTATAAAAGTGTCCTGTTTAAAATTTGTTATAATTGTAAAAAAAATTGCAAGGTCACAAAAATATTCTGATGTCAGTTTAACACTTTATGAAAAACTGAAGTAAAATACTCATAAGATCATTTTGAAAAAAAAAAGACACAATGATAAAAAAAATATTTCTTTATTCTGGTAACAGTCTTCAGTACTAAGGAATTTTTAGCAGGGTATAATACCTTGCCCATTTTCCAAGTTTCTTGACAACCTTTTTTAAAGTTAATTGTGTCCTGTCCCATTTGAATGAGTTGTAAAAAATGGCCATACACATCTGCCTTTTTAATCCCAGTACACATGTAACACCCAAATTGACTTTAAATTATGACATTTATTGAATTTTTAATTCCATATTTCATATCACATGTATTAATTCTAATTAAAAAAGTTTAAAATGTGTCAAGAAATACCAAGGGGATATTCGAGGAAAAGGGAAAATGTAAAAGTACTGACAAACTCCGAAGAAATATTTAATGCAATTTTGAGTCTCTGTTAGAAATACTGTTTTAGGCCAATATTAAAATATTGTTTCTTTCAACCTTCAACTTCACCTTGCTATGGTCCTATCCCAAAAAATAAATTGTCAGTTTTTTTCAATTGTTTTTGCAGACAAATTCAGATAATGTACAAAAATTTTACAACAATTTTAACATGAAAGTAAAACTGTAAAAAAGGTTCCCTCTTATCTACTTATATATTACTATTAGGTAGTGTAATTAGAGACATATATGTCTCTGGTGTAGTGTACTGTAAGGAGAAACAATAAGTATTTTAAAGGTGGTTTTACTTCCTTTGGCATGTTTCAAGTTCCCCATTAACTCGTTATCATTCAGCTATTTTTGATAAAAATAGCAAAAAATCATGTTATATTTTAACAGCCATATTCTGTTTTGTTATAATATTATAACTTTAGCATTTCTTACATATAAAAACAGAAGAATGGCTTTTAATTTCTGCTGGTTTTTCAGGGTTCCCATGACAATGGCTACCAAGACAGTCACAAGATTCTAGAAATTTTAATTAAAACTGTCCTCCATTTTACAAATAGTATGTCATCATATTGAAATGTGCAAAGTGTTGGTTTTTTTATCACATTAGATTAAAGCCAGGGCTTTTGAAAGGTATCAATATTTTATTGTCTTCTTGATGGGAACTGTTTATAGGTTGCTTAGCAACCAAAGCACAGTAGAGAAAATAGGAACTATTGCGAATAGATCTGTAGTTATACCAAATAAAGTACTTTTAAATATAGGAAATACAGTCTTTACCCTTAAATATTTGACCACACTGATTTCAGTTAAAATCTGAGCAGTTTCTATCAATTAGCAACCAAGGGAAGTTCTTTAGCAACCAGGTTTTCTTTGGAGTTTGCAAACTTTGAGATATATTTTGGCAATAGGAGTAATATTCCACTGTTTGTTATGAAAAACATTACTTGTTACCAAAAACTAGCATCTAGACTTAATACTTGCATAAATATGACTGCTAATTCCATGGAAACCAATAAAATACCTTAGCAACAGTCAATTCTTTTGACATTAAGACATTACTTTTTCTACCTGTATGTAAATGTTTCACAAACTGACAAATATTTTGCTTATTGACTATTTTGCTGCTACATCAGTGTTGGCTCGCACTGTCACACAGTTTTTCTATCTTAATAACTACATTTTTGCTTCATTGGCAATGTGTTATAGAAATATGGATAATAAATAAGTGTATACAAGATTCAGGTTAACAACAAAAACAGTAAGTTTGCAATCCTGGTACACAAAGATGCCATATGTGGGTTAGAAAACTGAACATGCTGGACCAAGGCATCGAAAATAAAACTGTTGTAACATATACTAACAAAGGACCCCAAGACCAACATTTTAATGAAGAAAAAGGGAATATAAAATAAAAATCCCAATCAGGTTTGATCAGTTTTAGAGATATTGAAATTAGTCACAAATTTTCTTAGGTGTCTTGGCTACAAGCTATCTAATTAGAGCAAGTGATTTTTTTTTGTAATGGTGCAAGTCATGTAGACTAAAAAATTCTCAAACTGACATACATGTATAATATAAAGAAAGATACTGATAAATGGCAAGGAAACAACAACATATCTCAACAACATATGACTGAATGTTAAAGCCTTAGATATTTTCAACCTTATGGTGCTGACTCTTTCAGTTACACAGTATCATAGTCAATATATGACAGAACATTGTTTTACACTATAAAAATACCAAAAGGCAAAAAGATTCATTTAATGTGAATGCAGAACTCTCAAAATATACAATAATATTTTTTTATCACATGGTTTGTTCATGAAAATCACTTTTCTGATATTAAACAACACTTGAAATGAATTCAAAAATGTCTTCAATAAATGACTAAACATCATTTATGCATCATTCTGTGCATGTGAACTCTTTCTATGTATACACTATTGCTTATAGAGCCACAAACTCTCTTAGTCATGATAATGGCATATTCACATGGATAAACTGTTTTTGCCTCTGGATTTTGATACAAAAATTTCCCTGTAAAACAATCAAATAACGGCTCTTCTTTTCACCATCATGACCATGCCATATATCTGCAAAAAATGAAATCCTTATTCTATTAATTGCAATGTCATTAATGTTGTCATCGTCAAATAGAATGTTCAGCCTTCCCCAAAACTGAAACCTTTTTTTTAAATTTAATATGGAGGTACAAGTTTTGTTGATGTGTATGCTTGTTGTATAAGGATTGCATTTTCACATAATTTACCATGTGTGCAATGTAAAAATGTGGTTGTACATACATGTACATGTAAGTAATTATTCCACTTTTTATTCTGTTAAAGTTATGAATCAACATCTGTGGACAAACTTTATTCAACACTAATGGTATCAAAATACAAAATTACCAATGTTAAATAGATATGGAAAATTAAGAAATGCTATATGTACATTTCAAGGAGTAACCTCTCATCAGTAGCATTAGAACCGAAAGAAATGTTACGGTATCATCTCTCTGTTTTGACCGTACTCCAGAGAATATACTGATTATGATAGGGGGAGCCCTTTTGTTCGGGGGCTGCCAGGTTATAATGTGGAATTAGCCTGACCGTGGACCAAAGTGGGTGATGTATGTGGAGAATGCCATGTTCAATGCAGTCAAAGATCCCTTTTGTAGAAAGGCTAAATTTTCCATCTCTTCTTCCTTTCTGTAATTTTTGATAATTGTCGAACTTGTTTTCATCCTGAATATGCATGAAATATTTGCCACTGGACGTTAAGCAACCAACAATCAATCAATCATTGTACATGTTAACTAGCAAAATAATTATGAAAATAACTTACATCATGTACATTGTATGGGTAAAGTCCTAATGAACAGTGCACTCTTGATTCAAATCTCTCATTGGTTTTACCAATATGCCAGTTGTCTGTTTTTGGACTGAAATGGACCAATCCATTCTTCTTTTCTTATTTTGCACCAAATACTTGGTACATTGATACATCAGAGCCTGAAAAATAAAACAGTCATTTTAATATAAAGATTATTTTATATGCACAAAAGCTGTTATCATGGTTTTGTTTCTAGAGTTGTACACAATTTTTAATGAGAATATGAAACTTTCTACATATAAATAATTAAACAATGGTACATCTGCAGAATACAAGGAACATGTGGAAAAATCAGAAAACTTTATAAATACAGGTTTGTGTACCACACTTAAATCTGACTGCAATGTAAATAAAGCTGCACACATGCACATAAACTCATGTTCATTGTATAAACAAATGAAAAACATATGTCATCTTTTGTTTCATTTTGTAAAAGCATATATTTATGGGAAAGTGTACTACATTTAGAAAACACCATATTGCCAGTAATTTTTATTGTGAATTGCCCAAAAGTAATTTAGTTTTTTCTATTTTCAATTTCTCAATTTGTATGTTGACAATTAAACTTTCCACAAATAGTATTTTTTAATATTTTGCCATGAGGCCTCAGGGTCACACACCAGGAGTGGATCTATCCTTGTGTATAAATAATAAACATGTAATAAACATGTACTGGTAGATATATGCATGCGTATCAATATTACAGTATCATGATTACAGAAAAGCATTTAAGGTTTTGCATTATTTAACTCATATGTGCTCATGTCACTTTTATGTTCAAAACCAATAATAACATGTACATGTGTACCTTAAAAAAATTAAAAATTTAGGAAGCAGGCGATGTAGACATTGTAAGAAAATATAGACAGTTTTTGTGCAATATATATACTCTTTAACTGCCAAGTGTCTTTGTTAGTTTTAGTTAAACATATTTTATTTGCTAAACAGAAGCAAAAGGGATTGGACACAAGTTATACAACATTATTAAAGTCCTTTCCCAATATAAATATATATAAACAACAGTTAAAGTGCATAATGGCGACATTATTTCTACATTTATATTACATTACACTACTAGATGAGATGAAAATGAAAACAAAAATAAGAAAAAGCAAAATGTACATGAGGAAAATACACGTTTTTGGATTTGACTGGAGTAAGCTGGTAACAATATAGCAAAACAAAATATCTCAATCATTAAATCTGTTAGTTCTTTTAATGTATGAGTGAACACAAGAAAAAATTTTAATATTTTGGTCACAAGTTAAATTTTGAATTAGAAACTGGAATCTATATGTCTAATAGGAATATAAATCAGCTAATGACAGACTTAAGAAAAAACTACAATTAGCATGAAAGTCTGTTGGTTTGAACCTTATCATTTCGTAGACTGACATTTATCTACTTGAAATGCCATTAAATCTTATTCTAAAATGTTCTTTGGTATTTTATCTAACATGTATCTTATATCCATTACTTGAAATATCATTTATTTACGTTACTTCTATATGTTTCTTAGATTAATGTTATTTTATCAAGTTAATATATATTTGTTACAAATGACTTACTTAGTCCTCCATGAGAGTGCGGGATAGCGCCACTAGCATGAGAGTGGGCGAAGGCGTTGGCTGCAGCATTAGAGTTGGTACCGTCTGGATCAAAAGTATATATAGATCACTTATTTGATGAAATATTTATATACAAAGGAAAAACAACAAATATATGTTTCAATTAAAATATTTAATTATAAATATGCTACATTTGTAGCAGTTGTAATTTGACAAACATGCAGCTTTCTAATTCCGTTACATTTTATTTCATGTGTTAACGATTATTTCATTTTACAACAGCGATCTCCATCTGCTGAACATTTTTCTTTAAAAGTCCAAAACCATATAAGTGACTTTCATGTGTATTTTATATAGACGAATATCATATAATGATTGTAATGTTTGAAGAGATTAATTTTTAGAAATATCATGATATATACCTGAAGAAGCATGTGAGTTAGCATGTGCGTGGGCGTTAGCATTAGATCCACCTAATCCTCCGTGGCCACCATGTCCACTGGCTGAGGCATGAGCTAAAAATTGAAAAGAATATTGAAAATTTGGTAAAACATTGATTCTTATAAGCAAAATAGAATCTAGATTGTGGCTGTTATAAAAGTGAACAAACTATTTTTTTCAGTTATTTGCTGAGAAATTATATTAAAAATGATTCCATTTATTTCAAGGATTTCTAAACGTGTTTATTATTTCAATTCCTTGGAAAAAATCAGAGTTTATTCCACGTGCCTATCTCAATAAATCAAACACCTACCATGTGCATGTGCGTGGGCTGAACTTCCGCCTCCACCTTAAAAAGACACAACATTATTAGATATGACTTTGTTTATAAGTAAGCCTTCCAAAAGATACCTATTTTAATTAGGAATCAATATAAGATTCATTATTAAAGTTGTTGATGAAAAGTTTAAATCTCTGCTTGAAAGGATTCAAGATTTTGTATGCGTGAGATTACGCTCGTAATTCCCGACACTGCAGTGGAACAAAAATAAGCGCGTGGAAAATAATGTTACATTGTCCTTCAAATTGCATCTTGGCTGTATTATCAAAATGTTTTCACATGTGAAATCCATGGAAATGATTTAGATTATCAATGAATGATATGCATTTATTCGATTTTTGTGTTATCGCTTAAGCATTGCTTCGCAATTCAGCAGGTCTATATTATACGCGAACAAGACAGAAAGTTATAAAACAATGGTTATCTCTAAAAACCTGCTAATACATTTTGATTGTATTGTCAAATCAAAATTACAGTCGATTAAAATGAAACGAATAATTTTCAAAAGTATACTTAATGTACTTGTGGTAAAACAAGCAGCGGGTTTTAGAGCATGCGCAATAAATGAAAAGCTTTATTATTTTTGACTAAAAGAAATGATGAAAATGCATAAGAATTTGGGATATTTTTACATATATATTAGTAGTGAAAATCATATTCTTCAAACGATTTACTAAAGTTTGAAAAAAAAATCAATATCAGATCGTCGGTCCTTGAGAATCAACCTGCAACTGCCAACGCGAATGCTTCGCAATTTTGTTGATAAAAAGCAGCACATTTTAATTGACAACTTTAGAGCTTTTATTGTCTTAAATGTACAAACTGAGGAATTATTAAAGGAAGCTGATTTAATCTTTATTCCTTAATCGCTTATAACGCAAATGTATGTATAATGCCCTAGAATAAACTCAAATAGAACTGACAATAAGAAGGTAAAAAACCAGTCGAATAGAAAAAGAAGACACGCCTTTTATATGATGCGAGGTAAGTTTAGCGCATGCGCATACAATGGTATAGAATCATGCAAATTTGGTACACCGAAGAGATCTGTAAATGAGATTTAGAACTAAAACTTTAGTCCACCACCTTCATTTATCAGTACGTGTGCATTTCGCAAATAATGATTATGGTACTTGAACCACTAAAATGATGTTCTTAATTGGATTTTTTAAGTGAAGAGTAGATTGCCAAAACAGTAACAGGTCTTTGTGGTCTTTGACAGGGTAAATTTACAACTAAGGAGCTAGGAATAGGTTTTTTGCTCGCAATTGTACTGTTTTTAAAATTTAGCAGGGAGATAGTGCGGTATGTAGATAACGATAGCGAACATGTGGAACGAATGATTTTAGCCTTACCAAATACATCGTCGTCAAATCCTGAAAAAATACAAAAATATTCAGCGTTTAAATAAATAGTTGTCCTTGGACTTTAGCGCTGCTGCTGTTCGAGTGTATTAGCTCTGCCATTAACCTGCGAAGTGCAATGACTGAAATAAGCAGACTTGAAACATTACCACTTTTTATTCGTTTTAATTGACACTCGGATTATTTTCCTAGATTCATATTTTTTCGTTGCTCTCCATTCAAACCCAATGATTTATGTTATACAAATGAACGAAATTATTTTTGCAGTTGAAGGTAATTTGCTACTGAATGGAGCTACTCATTTATAATAACTGATTACTACTATTATAACTATACTTGTTAATGCTTGTGTACTCACCAAATCCGCCTCCGCTACCATGGCCGCCACCGCTACCATGGCCGCCTCCACTGCCGTGTCCGCCCCCACCACCGTGTCCACCGTGTCCACCCTGATATCCTATATCATGATAATCTAAAACGAAAAATGTTGCATGGTAGCTTAAAACTACAAGACTTTAAAATTGCTAAACATAAAAATATAACAAATGTACAATAATCAAGGAAATAAAAGTTTGTCCAAATGCCCTTTTTCAAGGGGAAAAATTAAAAAAAATACAGTCAAACTTTCCGTTTTGGTCACCTCTATTAAGCAGCCACTTGATTTTAAAGGCCACATTTATTCATTCCCCATTTTTAAGATTTCATTATGAAGAAACTTGATTAAAGAGTTCACTTGTCCCTAATGGTCACTGTTGCTTCTTCCCAAGGTGACCTCTTAATACAGGTTTTACTGTTTACTACCGAAATAATGTAAATGTATTTGAAATCAAACTGATAGCATGTGCCCTAGTTATTTGAGTTTAATAACTTACCATGCTGTTGTTGACCATATCCCGCTGAAAGAAAAAAGTAAAAACAACATAATAGTGAAATGTTGGTAAGATAATTAATGTATTCCCCTTTCAGTATATATTGTTTCACATGGCAAGGTATAATTTTTGTATGAAATACAAGGTATTTTTATATCCTGCACTAGTTTTAAAAACTGCCAATTACTCCAAATTTATTTCTAGATCTTTGGATTTTTAGTAATAAAAATAGGTGCAAGCGAGCAAAATTTTTAATTTAATTTTTTTTCTTGCAATGGCAAAATATTGGAGCGCAACCTCAAAAACTAATGCGAAAATTTTAATTTTTTATATACTTAGGAATAACCATGAAAATTTCTAAAAAATGAAAAAAAAGCTAGTAAAGCTTTTTAAAAAAAAATTGAATCCATAATATGAGGAGCGAGCGAATCCGAAGAACTAATAATTAATTTTGAGTGGCCTAAATAATATATCCGAAGCTGATGCAATGATGTAAAAAACGGACAATATGACAATTGTGGTGGATATAATACATGAGCCTTAAATTTAACTATTATATATACCAAGCTAACAGATATTTTACGATAGTATGAAGTCTACGGGACTTTTTGACAGTCGCCTAGTTATTTGTGGTCGATGTACCTTAAACATCCTTTGACCACAAATACATTAGTGTTTCTACATGCTCTTACGCTTATAAATTGAATGCTAAGAAGTCTCTAAGCTTGCGAATCAATGTTTGTGACACAAATCGATATGAAAATATGTTTTATTACAAATTTGAATACCTGTAATGCAAAGTAACATTTGTATAACCAAAATCCCTAATGTTATCCGATTATAAACAATATATGTAAATCTTTCAAAGACAAGAAATGGTAAATAAAGATATGATCACAGATGCCTGTTTTGTGTGCACAACAACTTATTACAAGAAGGCTTTATTTATTAAGGAAGCATAAAGATGTATTTAAAGCTGAACAACGCATTAATTCTTTTTCATTTTTGAAATTGCCGACAAATGTTACACTTATTTTCCAATAAAACAAATTTCACCAACTTAAAATAAAGAGAGGATTAAATCTAATTAACAATTATTTATTATTTTTTTCTGTTTTGTAAAAGAATTCGTGGATTCCAAGCCTTTGTTCCTTTTCTTTTCGTTTTATCTTTTAGTTTGTTTTAAATTTGTCTTGTCTCCTGGACTATTCACTTCTGATCTCTCACATGGGTATTCTACACTGGACATTTGCTTACCGATATGAAAATGCAATAAATATAGTATTATCTAACAAGAGAAAAAAATTAAACAAAGTTCAGATAGATTTCAATAGTTGGCATACGGTGATTGGATATGACTATTTTGAAAGACAAAATCGGCTTTATTCATCAGTTTAGAAACAATCAAATTTGACTCTAAGCAGTTCGTAGAAATGGTGTTAGGAAAGTTGTTGTGCTTATATTTTATATGCATTTAACCCTTCTTACGTCCAACCAATGGCGCTTTACATTGAACGGCAAATTAAATTTTAGATAGTTATGTCAAATACTGAATTCCTATGCCAGATAGACTGAGCCGAATGCTTACGTCAACCAGAACAACTAATAGAGCTCTACATTGAATGGCATTATCAAAGACAAAAATTAAATTTTATATAGTTATGCCGAATACCTATACGAGATAGATAGAAGTGGTTGGCCGAATCTTTGGTTTAAATGAGTTCAAATTGTATTAAAGTTTCATAACTGATTTTACCAAGACAAGAATGTATAATACAAACAATTAAAAACAAACAATTGTAAGTTTATTCCCCAAAATGAACACAAAACAAGATCACAAGCACTTTGTTTGTCTCAACATTTTTGCTATTCAATTAACTTTAAAAAATCAAAGAAGATTTTTTTTTCAACCAACTCTCAATCCCAAAATTAAAACTTTTTTTTTAATTTGGCAAAATCCAAAGCCAAACATGTAAACAAAATGACGGTAAACAAAACAAAAATAAACAAGTAAAAAATGTGTCCACTTACGTATAGTACCAGTTAAACCGCTGTGTAGTACTGAAGCCACAAGACACACGGTCAGGATTGATAGGACCATGTTTTCTTCTGACAAGTGAGTCCCTGTTACAACTACCGAGACCTATATCTTTGCTTTTTATACTGCTATGCAGTCTAAGGCTAGAACATGCCTGCTAGAAATTTGCTGCGTCAAACCACACTGATGAGGGATCATGTTGGGAACTATTTTCTTGCAAATGTTGAGGAAATTGCTTGTTTTTCTGCAAGTGAAATTTTTAATGCGTTAGAAAAATTAAACAGAACTCATAAAAAAATTGTCAAAATTTTAAACTGAGTTTTTAATTGGTTTTGAAAATATTTTAAAGTTTAGTCATTTCAATTCCCCAAGTAAACCTCTTTTCAGCATACCAGTTCATCGTGCAACAGTTGGGACAAACGATTTTTGAGATCTTTGCATAATTTAAATAAATCTAATATTCAAGGATTTGTATTCCCTTGTGTAAAATTGTTAAGTAATCTAGAAACCAGATTGTTTATTTCAACAAATTTGTGGCTAATACCCTTCTTAAGTTTAAATCCTTTCAAGGGCCGTTAATTATTGCTTAAATTACTGAAAACATTCAGATTGAAATTAATACGTCATCAAGGGTTCGTCCCCTTCCGGCAAAATTTGAAGTATTCATGGCATGCAATAGCACGTGATTGGAAACAAAGTTAATCAAAATTTCATTTCTAGACTATAACGTGAGGACTACGATGTAATGTATATCCGCTTTATTTCACAAACGTCAGGGTGAATAAAATTTTGATATTTCATTTTCATGGATGTTAAAGATCGGTAATAGGATCTGTTGCAAAAATAAAATTGCTATTGTTTTAGGAGAGAATGACATTTATTTCTATTTTATATCGGTTACTTAGTTACCCTGGATAGACTGTGAAATTGTTTTATTGAAGTAAAAACTAGAATTTTCACAAATTTTATAAGGCCATTTAATATTTATTTCTAGTTCTTCGTTTTTAATGATAAAAAAGACGCGACCGATCGAAATTTTTAATTTAAAG
>JARWCS010326504.1:0-12462 GCA_034783895.1 Geukensia demissa | reverse complement strand
CCATAACTCTGTAACGACAAATCCGAAATTAAAAAAAAAACAAAAGTGAACCAGGCATCATCATTCCCAACAATATACCAAAATTTGAGAAAAATCGGATAACACGTTTCTGAGTTAGTGTACGACATATCAGAAAAAAGTTCATTTCGCGCAAACAAAGTCCCATAACTCTGTAACGACAAATCCGAAATTAAAAAAGAACGAATGGGAACCAGGCATCATCAGTCTTAACAACATATCAAATTTTGAGAAAAATCGAATAAAGCATTTTTGAGTATGTGTACGACGTTTATGACGGACGGACAGACGGACAGAGTCGAGTGGCTACTAACCTGCTCTCGTCTTCGGCGACGCAGGTAAAAAAAGAAAGCTAACCTAAAACCTTTAAATTTTCGTTACATAGATGATAGGCTTTTACTGAACATGCTTAATTTGGCAATTCTACTCAACTCCTCGTCCCAAATGAACTTAACATTAAAGACACAAGAGGCAATCCTAAGTCTGCTGAAACCTTGATCCTTATCTCAAATTAGACAATGGGGAAAGATTACATACAAACAATATGCAAAGTGTGATAACTTCAACTTTCAATAGTTCCTGTTCATTAGCATCAATATTCCAGGTGTCCCATCGTTTGGCGTGTACATCTCAGAGCTCATAAAGTTATAAGAGAGCATGTATCCAATACAGCGATTTTTAGGCAGATCTCTGATGAAAAAATAACTCCAAAAATCTTTAATGTTTTGACAGGTTTTTGTGCAAACTCAGAGAAGATTAAACGATCCTGTTAATTCATCTCTTGTTGGATTCATATACAATGTTAAATTTATACACTTAAGCACTTTATAATAACACGAGAACAAAACCCCAATCAATAGGATTTAACAATTAAAATCTTGAGAACAAACCAATGGAGCATGTTAGATAAATATACTTGAACGACAACGACTTAAAAGTGTATGGCAACATATAATTAAATAATATACTAGTATATTCAATATATTCACCGAGGCGACCAGCTATTTAAAGGCTAATTATAGATGTTTTCATTCTAGTTTAGAGATCGATCATGTTGTTTTGTTGAGTGTTTCCTTCTAATGAGTTGACATCTCAATTCCATATTATCGACAGGTTATAATACACGGAATTATGTGTGATTTTTGACAGCTGGACATTGGAATTTAAATACCCTTTTATAGAGCTTTCTAAATCACGTCCAAAATGGGATCTTCAAAGAGTATACCAATGGTCAAACAATCTAGGGACAAAATTGTCATCGTAACAGGTGCAAATACAGGTAAGCATAGTTAGATTATAATGTTTATTTCTTCAGAATGAGTTGTGTCAATATAAAAGCAAGTTGAACATTGGATGTGTACATTGTTGGACGTTTTGATATTTTAGTGCCTGATCGATATAAAACATTTTGCGCATTTTGAGATTTCACCATTTATACATGAATGCTCTGATTTTAATTTATAACTGTAGAATATTGAAAAAATGCAATATGATCAAATAATTCATGGGGGATTTAATCATTCATACGTGTGTAAATTTGTTTATATGTAAGTTTAAATGTGTCCTATGATATATTTAACATCTACTTATTTAATAAACTTTTATGGTTCAAAAGGTTGAATTACACGGGACTTGCGTTTAACTACTAGTTTTGTTTAATTCCGCAAAGGCAATTGACATAGATAGATTAAGACTGTTAGAGAAAGGGACCACATTACACTTCTCGACAACACCGTTGAATCAAAATTTAATAGAAAAGCCCATTTAATGAAAAATGCAATGGCAATTTATAGACAGATGAAGACTTTCCTCTCGCTTTTCTGGGTTCCTTTGATTTATGTATTGGGATTGACAAACCTTAGTATTATAATCAATTTTATAGTTAATTATCACAAAACAGCACAAATGAGATGCTGATAACGTTCTAGATTCACAGATCATCAGCAGCAACATTGAACATTGAACATAGTTGATATCAATAAAAGTTCAGATGCAAAGGTTATAATTCTGCAGGTGGCAAATATGGGTTGTATCTGCCTTTGTCTCTTTTTGCCGCTTAAAAATTTTGTAAGATGGATCAAATAAAATTTTTAATGTTGATAAACCATTATCTTTATAACAGTTAAACAATGGAAGTTAAGGTTGTTTTTGTCGTTTTAACTTATATGTAAACTGAAAACAGTTTATTTTTAGATAGTTATATAAGTGATTAATCTCAAGAAGTAATTATCATGAAAATCCATGTAAAAGTCCTTTTTAGTGGATGTATACTATTAATTTTAAAAAATTGTAAGATAATTAATAAAGGAATCGTTTATACACTATATTATGTTACTGATTTCTTTAAGTTTTCATGGTGAAGAATCGTTTGTTTGTAGGAAAGCAATGGACTTGCTAAACATTTATTTGCAGCTTTTTCTAACAGCCTCCTGTCTTTTATACTTGTCTTGATAGATTTTAGATGAAACATTTTAAATTACATCTTCCTCTTTAAGAACAAATTACTGTGTACAACATTTGAAATCTTGTATTTTTATATCACTGGCTTTTCCCTATGTGCTTTTGTTTAAAATCAATCATGCTAAGTTCCAAAAGCACATTCTGATTTATCTGATTTAATTCCCATAAAAAAATTACAACATAGAGAAAATGTGTACATAGGATGTTGAAAAAACATTCTCGAAAACTTATATTTATTAGTTGAAGTACTGATCCATGTTAATAAAGTATTTAGATCTATCAATATCATCCAAGTTCATCGAAGGTCTTAGAAAAATAGGACGAGGATCTATGCTATTTAAAGTCAATCAAAGCGCCTCAATGCTTTTGACGAAGGTTTTTCTCTACCAAAATCTGCAAAACAACAAATTATTGAAAAGACATGCTCGAAAACTAATATGTTTTAATTAGTACTGATTTATTATAGTATTCTGATTGATCTTTTACCATTAAAGTTCATTAAATTTTTTAAAACGAGGATCTTTTTTATCAAAAGCCAACAAAGTGCCTAAAAGCTTCAAAACAAAACAACAAAATTAAAAAAAACATGTTTTAGTTGTAGTACTGATTTAAATTTTTAAAAATTCTGATTGATAATTACCATCAAAGGTTATCAAGTTTTTAGGGAAAAGGGATAAGGATATACTCTATCAAAATGTCTCTAAGCTTTAAATCGAAGCTTTTGACGGAAGTTAATATGGTAAAAAACATTTTAAAGTAAATTTTGACAAAGTTTTCCCTACATAAATCTGCAAAACAACAAAATTTAAAAAAAAAATACTCGAAAACTAATATGTTTAGTTGTAGTACTGATTTAGGTTGAAACATATGCTGATTGATGAATTTCCACCAAAGTTCACCGAAATTTTTAATTATAGAAAAATAGAAAAAATAGGACGAGGATATTATATCAAAGGCCAACAAAGTGCCTCAAAGCTTGAAATCTAAGCTTTTGACGAAAGTGTACATTTTAAATTAACCAATGACAAAGCTTTTCCCCATTTAAAGCAGCAAAACAACAAAATGTTGAAAAAACATACTCGAAAACTAATATGTTTTAGTTGTTGTACTGATTTAGGCTAAAATATTCTGATTGATCAATTAACATCAAAGTTTATCAAGTTTTTAGGGAAAAGGGATAAGGATATACGCTATCAAAGTGCCTCTAAGTATTAAATCGAAGCTTTTGACGGAAGTTAATATGGTAAAAAAACATTTTAAAGTAAATTTTAACAAAGTTTCCCCTACATAAATCTGCAAATCAACAAAATGCTGAACCTACTGGAAAACTAATATGTATTAGTTTCAGTACTGATTTGGGTTAATAAAGCATCACAGGTTAGCAGTATTTAAATGATTGATCAAGTAATCTTTAATTAAACGACCTTTTAACAATAACTTGTAGTCATCTTAAAAATTATAAGATAATGAAATATAAGATAATGATATGATTTAACCCAAGTCACACAATAATTGATTATTATTAACAATTAAAACTTTACAATGCCAATAAGACCATTAAAGTAAAAATTTAATAACGTTAGTTATTTATCAACTATGTTTGCTCGATAGAAGTTAAGAAAGTAATAATAATCTAAAATAACTTCGCGGCTTTGTTTTTAATTTGTCACGTACTTATGGCTTTCCACTTTATAAAACTTTCTTTCACTTCCGGTTAACTTATAATCTAACTGTGGTATATTCATTGATTTCATGTTGTTTGGTTTCTTCGTATACTGATGAAGCTAGAGTAGAAACACCTTACTGGCAAATATGCCTACTATTAGAGTTAATTCTATATTTTACTTTATATCAAAGAAAAACACTTTCTGAAATCATAACCTTCCATCTACTTCACGCGTGTGCTGATGAAGCTAGAACAGAAACACCCTAAAATCCATAGCATTATTAGGTTGACTATATGCAACAATATCTTCCTGTGGAAGCTCCTGCTTAAAATTCATTCCTGAGGTGCTGTTCTAATGTAAACTAGATATTTCGTCAACATACTGGCAAACATGTCTACTGATAATATAGTCAATTCTACATATATGCTTTATATCAAAGAAAAAAATCTTCTTGAAATGATAACATTTCATTACTTCATGATTAATATAACTCTGTTTTTGATATGAATTTAAGAAGTAACATTTCACATTAACAACATCATTTTATATGTAGTGGACAATTGTTATTCTGTCGACACAGTGGATCACTTTTATAATTAGTTAGTTGTTCAAGTTAACAAATAAAATGACGATAAATATTTGATAAATCATTACCAAATGAAAACTACCAATGTTGAATAAATATAGGGAATTAAGGTATGTTATATGTACATTTCAAGGAGTGTTAATTGTTATATAACAAGAGAATTAATACTTTTTCTATATTGATTTTAAGACTTTGGTTTCGTCTTTTTACGAAATGCGTTTGTTGAGAAACCTTAATTTGCATTTGCCAGCTTTTGTTTTTTTGTTTTTTTTTTACACCATTTCTGAGTTTCATTTAAGCTTTGACTGATAAATAGAGTTGAGTATAGACGATTTCTTCAGTATGACTTGAGTAATACAACATGTTTTTCACAATCTAATAGTTTTAAGCTGAAATAAAAATTATTTGATTATGGGTCTCAAAGTTACTTGGTTTATTATTATACCACATGGAAATACTGTCTTTAATTGGAAGTTGGAAAATAAAGTTAACTTTTCCAGGTAGAACTTTTATACTTGATGTCTTACAGATCAAAGATTTGTTCATTTCACTAAATCATCAAAGTATACTAGGCTGATTTTAACCATGGATTGTGCTTTTAGTTGAGACTTTCAAAATAAAATAAGAGAAAACCGAAAGGTCAGTAAAAGGGAAAGTCAAAAGACACGACAATCTTGAGAACATGAACAAAACGGAACAAGACACTGACCACAAAGAACTAAAATCGAACGTAAATTTTATGCAACACGGATTCAATCAAATTATGGATAATTTCTACATCTTTAAAGACGCCAACGGCATTGCCCATTTACCAATCCGGTGACAGTCAATCTAATGTATGGGATAGTGTATTATTAAAATACGATAATATCCTCCTAGCAGAGAAAAAACAACATATTTAAGTCCAGTGTAGAATACCCATGTGAGAGATCACAAGTGCATAGTCCAAAGAGACAAGACAAATCTAAAACAAACCAAAAGACAAAACGTAAACAAAAGGAACAAAAGCTCGGAATCCTCGAACTCCTTTACAAAACAGGAGTGGGATCAGGTGCTCCGGAAGGGTATGCATCCCCTGCCCTGCGCGCAACACCCGTCGTGGAATCCTAAATCTCAAATTCGGGTTAACGTCAATCCGAGAAGAGGTCAACTTATTTTTGTATTACCGGTAACAGGTCCATAACTAGTCCTTCTCTCGATAAATCAATTTACACATTCAAAGGACAAAGGTCGTTAAGGCAAATTTTTGGCCCAAGAATTTTTTTTGACTAAAAATAAAAAGTGGCTAATATCTATTATTTTATATTTTTATTGAATAATATCCACAAAAAATAAACCCAAAAGAATTTTTAGTTAAAATAGTTTAACAACCATAGAAATTGCTTTAAATATGACAATTACTTAATTTGTAACAACATTTGATATATTTTTTTCGATTTTAACATAGATCGCACAAAAACATCACAACCACACTTTGCACAAATACTGAGCAACCATGTACAAATGTTTGGTTAAAATATCTTCGTGATGTTTTCATGCGATCATATTAATTTTAACAAAACACCTAAAATGTTACAATGTTATATTCCTGTTGTAATGGTTAAATATATCCTGCTGTTTTGTCGAAATGACGAAATGTATGCAAAAGAAATAATGAATTATCAAAACACGGTTATTAAACAACATTTTTACAACAACTTATTTTTGTGTCACAAACCTAGTATTTGGGCCAAATATGGGGCTTAACCTACCTACTCCTTTAGACTGGAGCGTTTTATTTAAAGAATTACGGTTAGATTACAAGATTATTTTATATAATTCTATACATTTAGATGTTGTACATCGAATTTTCCTACCTTTTAATACTAACGAACAAGATATTGTTAGAAAATCTTCGTGGTAAAGTTAAAAAAAATAATGTGTTATCTTGTCATAAAGTTTGTTTAAAGGGCAACTACTGACGGAAGATTTTTGTGGCTTTAATAAATATTAGGAACCGTAGTGTTGCGATTGATTGACAAAGAATGAAATATTTTACATATTTTCCATTATACAATAAAAGTAGATAACTGCAAAACACAAGTAAATCCAAATATTTTACACACCAAACAAAAAACTCCACCAAACCAAAAACCACTTGATGAAAACCACTAGACAAACCTCCCATTTAATTAAACAGAGGACCAAGAATGGACATCATCTGCTTCTCTGGTAAAGACTCGTATTCCAATGCCGATATTATATTAAAGTCAAAAAAAGAATTATCATTATTGTTATATATAATTCAACATTTTGGTTGATTTCAAGCAAAAAAGGCTTTAATACACAACCCTTGTTATGGAAGGTTTTAAATAAAATACAATGTATTTCAATAAATTAAGAACAGAGAATATTTCATGATCATATAGATCATTACCGAAAATTATAATAAAGACACAACATGACCAAATGTAAACCGGTTTACCATGTTATATAACTATGGGAATTAAGATTATATTTTAAAATGTTTTTTATTTAAATAAACCGGTATTAAAAAAGCATTCTTAAATATCACCTTTTCCAATAGTGTTTTCTTCCTAATGCATATAGTCAATTACACATGAATACAGGAACAATTGCTTGTTACAAACTGCGGATAAAACAAAGGCTTTAACACCCAACAGTAATTATTGAAGGTATTGAAATCTGAAAGATTGATTCACAAAAAAGTGGTTAATACTTCCCGTTCAACAGCTATGTGACCCTTAAAGCAAAGGGATGTAGTGCAATTAGTTAATGAAAATTAAAATGACTTGTAGATATTTGACCACGCGAAATTTCATAGCAGATTATCATTATTCTAAAGTGTCATTGAAAACTATTATAGACATCTTAATATAAAAATAGGAGGTATGGCATGATTGTCCATGAGAGAGCCAAGCACCAAATAACAGAAGAATTCAAACTTCTACAGATCCCATTACGGCCTTCAACAATGGACCATAGTCAATACCATAACGGAGGCTGTAAGAGGCCCCGCAATACAAAATCTGAAACTATACATAAACCACGACAATCGACCTAACCTAATGCAAATAATTCAACAATAAAATTGACCTCGGATTGACGTAACCCCATATTAGAGTTAAAGGATTAAACGACAGGTGAAGAGAGAGGGATGAAGGGTGCCTATCCTTCCGGAGCACCTGATCCTACTCCTATTTTGTAAAGGAGTTTGTGGATCTCTCACGTGGGTATTGGACAGCGGCCGTAAGCCATTTTAGTAAGAGAAATAAGCAGTTAACTAGTTCAACTACATTTTGTACATTAAAATAATTTTCACAAAAGGTTATATAAATACGTTTGTTATTGAAATAAATTAACAGACTTGTTTCTGTCAGAAACTTTATCAGTACATTTACTTTTAAAGTTAAATTACCCACTTGCTTGATGAAATTAATCGTTAGTCGGTTATATGCCTTAAAATAAGGTAGATTTTTGTGCTGGTAGAAAGAGGGAGATAATTTTATCGTTTCGCATTACCAAAATTGTTCAGGGTAACTTAAAAACCAATACTATTGTTAATAGTAGATAACAAAATATAATGCTCTTATTTATATTTTGGTACTGGAAATTCGTTGATTGTTATTTCAATATAAAGCTTATCATCCTTCACCATTTTTTCAACTGTTTATTTCATTTGGTCCTTTATTTTTGACTAGAAATTTCTAAACTTTGACTGACCTTCCTATCTATAGCGTGTCTGATTAAGGTTAATCAAAGACGCGCTTTACACGCATTTACATTTGGCTTTTGAATATATTTGTTGTTATAAACCTATGTAAGATGTGGATCTTGTCATTCTTGCATATATTCCATTTTCTATCTTTTAAATATTTAGTTGTTTATAATTTGGCGTTTTGGAAAGCTGTCGAATTTTTTCACTGCTAAACTGCATTAAAAGAGAATATTAGATTTTTTTCTCTTAATGTTGGTGAAAAGTGGGAAGCAATTTGATCATATTCTTTAAGCAAAATTGATTAGGTAGGTAGCTTATAAATTATTTCTAAATGCTTATTACTTTTTTTTCTATTTTTTACGTTTATTTATTTCAATTGGCTTGTGTTTCTAATTTCATGTTACATATTGCTGAAAAATAATATTATCGCGTACTTCAGAGGGATGCTTTTGTTGATTGATTTATTCTTAACAATTTAATTGACGACTTTATTGAGTTTCGTATTTTCAATATAATATTTAATGCAATATTTGTTCTTTAATTAGCGGCCGTGTCATTCAGTGTGATGAATTATTCATGACTCAAAAAAACACCATTCAGGTATTTTCCCCATTAACCATACTGATTCATTTATTTTCATTCCATAAATATATTTATTTTTATAACCATATAGACATTGATTTGATTGAAGTTAATTACATGCTTATTCAATTATATAGTGTTATTACACCTTTCAGAGGTCCAAACCGTAAACAGTGCACATTGCTTATTTGAACCGCGACAAAAATGTCACCGATGAATTTTGTTTGCTTTTAACGCCATGAGGTTGAAATCTTGAACTTGATACGATACCGTTTAATCCGTTTTCTATACCAAGGGACAACTACAGAGGATTGTGAAATGTAAAGTGCAGTGGGTGTCTTTAACGAAGCAATATTTGTGTACCGGTTTTAACCCCGGTTTCAGCGAGGTTACTATTATTAATAGAGATATGATTTTAGTTTCATTTTGATGTGCAGTCTGTGTCCTGTTCCGTCTTGTTCTTTTTCTCAAAAGAATACCGTGTGTTTCATTGTCTGAACTTTCAATTTTTCACTCGATAACTCCTCTAAGCAAGAGCAATGGTATCAAACTCCTCTAAGCAAGAGCAATGGTATCATTTCTTTCTCAGCACAATCATGTTGGTCAATATGGAATATCCGTTTCACCGATGAAGACGGATCTAAACTAAAACAGGCTGTTCACCTTCTACCGCCTTGAGATTGTAACCCCATGAAACCTGCCCCTTTGCCTTGAAATGACTAATATGAAAATGAAAAGATATGGGGTAAATGTCAGAGATACTTCATTCCGCGAGCAAAACAGAGTAATTTACAAATTTAGAAGTCTCCACAAGGCCTTCAACAAGGGTTGAATACCACTAATATCGGATTTGAACATGGACAATACTGGAGGTGTATTTTAAGTCATTAGAGGCAAAAACCGCTAACCCTTCCGGACCACATGATAGTTCCCGGTGTTTTTGTTGTGTCCACATTGTTGTTCTTAGCTCTAGTATTGTTATATATGTACACTAAGTTTCAGGTTCCACCTTGTTCATGTTTTCGAGGTTGTCGTGTCTATTAATTTGTGCCCTTTTGTCTGGCTATTCAGTTTTCTTACTTTCCCCTTTTAGTTTTCATTTTACAGGAATATGTGTCACTTTGTACTAATTCTGAATTTCACTTGCGCAATGAAAATTAACATAACAGTTGTTACGTGAATCGTCAGTAATACAAGCTATAAAATTATAATGCCATCATTTTCCCATACTGACCGGAAGTTTTCTATATTCATACACGATTGACATACGGATCTGACAAATAGGTGTATTCGGTAGACATGGCAACCACGAGTAATAATCATGACGAACACGACACTTACCCGAGCCAAAAGAAATTAATAAAATTAAAGTCAAACTGTAAGAATGCCTGATATTTTACAACCAGATAATCAAGCATTGATACACATTCGTACCTTAAGTACCCATTTAGCATTAAGCATTTACACCATTACAAAATGTCATCAAAGTACAATAACTAGTTAAAATTAAAACGCCAGCCCTCTTAGACGTTTTACGTCATTGTCGAGTAATAAAAGATGAAGATAATGTCCAGAAATAAGCTACAATGACGAGTCAATCGCAAAATGCTTTTTCATCGATTTCGAAAGTAAAAGATAATAATTATGTAAGACAAAATGAATTCATTCCTATTGTATTAGAAATTGGTTTTTTGTTTACTTAAAAAAATGGAAAGGTAATTTTACAGAACAATTAACATGAAAAAATAAGCACCTTAAAACATGAAGGTTTCAAGTCATAATAAGTATATTTTAATCATTCGTTTGGAAAGCAAAATGTTAACTAGTTAGCGAGCGAAAATTGTCTTTTATGTTATCACGTAATTCATATGTATTGAGTATGAAAACCTTTATCATTTTCGTTTTCTATCGGTCTTTATAACTCTCGAGTTAATTTGGCCAAAACAATATACAGATATTGACTTGGTCCGAGGACAACAGATGTTTTGTTTGACCCAAGGACATCAGATGTTTTGTTTGATCCGAGGACATCAGATGTTTTGTTTGACCCGAGGACAACAGATGTTTTGTTTGACCCGAGGACATCAGATGTTTTCTTTGACCCGAGGACAACAGAGGTTTTCTTTGACCCGAGGACATCAGATGTTTTGTTTGACCCGAGGACATCAGATGTTTTGTTTGACCCGAAGACATCAGATGTTTTGTTTGACCCGAGGACATCAGATGTTTTGTTTGACCTAATGAGTTTACTGTCTCATATAACATGTTTTATTGGTGACACATCTACATTCGGGACTAACAGCTTTGAGTAAAATGCCAGAAATCGCAAAAAGTCTGATATATTTTTTATCAAAAGACTGTACATTTCTTTTGGTCTAAGAATATAACTAGAAAATAAAGAATTTTAACGGATCTTCCTGGTTTGGCCCCTAGTGTGTCTGATAAAAGCGTTTTTACTCATTCAAATTTTACTTTTGAATCAACGTTTGTGAAATGTAATTCGTATCTTTTAAGGATATATTTGATATTCTTTTATTTAAATTTCATTGAATCAAAACGTACTTGAGTGACACGACTACATGAATTCACATTTTTATGCAAGTCCATCTGCTTGACAATACTCTATAATTGATTACGAAAGGAAACCAAAAAAATCTATCAGTTATTTGACACTGGTAAGACAAATTATCAATTGTTATACTTAACCTTGGTTGTTAATGTCTAGGGCCGTCTTAATTCCCTTTATTAAAGCTGTCTGATCTTGGCATAACTAAAGGTTATTCAAAACATGTCATCACCAGCAAAATAGTTATCAGTGGTTTAGCTGACACAACACATTTTCACATTTTCTTCTAAATAGAACAATTTCTTAAAAAGATAGTTTTTTTTCTTATTTACCTTGCTGTTTACAGATATTCTCAGATGCATTCTGATTTTTCTCGCCTCTGCTTAAAATGTATGCACCTACTTTTTCAATTGGCTCTGTCTCTTGTTGTACTTATGACGTACGATGTAGACAAAGGAAGCCCCTTTTATTTTTGTACTATTGAAATCAGAGGCCGACAAAGGACACGCCTTTTATTTTTGTACTAATGAAGTACGAGACAGACAAAGGACACGCCTTTAATTTTTGTACTAATAATATACGAGGCAGACAACGGACACGCCTTTTAAATACTGGTCTGCATGATAATTTCAACAAAGGTATTTTCTGGTTTCTTTTATTTTATCACAAAGGACACTCTAGATGAAACCTAAATGATCTCCTCTCTTTAAATTAGGGCATAACGTTCTGTGAAACAAATTTGTCTCATTTATTTTACAACTTTTTGGTAGAGGGAGAGGAGGACGCTGTCGTATTTTTAAGACGTTTTCTTTAGCTCTCGTTATTTAAAACAGTGATGATTCGTTAAAGAAAAATCAAATTTATC
>JARWCS010326493.1:0-12462 GCA_034783895.1 Geukensia demissa | reverse complement strand
AAGAACAAGATTTCTTGTTGGAGTTATATTTTTACAAACTGCTTAACGATATTTTTTCACTTGCCCGATCGGACAAGCGACACACGATGTTTACTAGCCCGAAGTTTGTTTTCACTTGTCCCGGGCAATCGGACTACCGTTAATGTCGAGCCCTGTCAACAATGTAAGTGATTAAATCAGTATTACAAATTGTATACACCAGTTTGCATTTTTACTAAGTGGCCTCTACTTGCTTAATATATGTTGCATTTTTTTTTTACTTTTTAAGGTTGCCAGTACAACATTAGATGCCAGTGCTAAAATATATGCTGGGCGGGTAGATGCTATACATGCTGAAGCTTATAAAGTATTGTCAGGACTAGGATCAACAAAAGATAAATCTAAACAGTCTGAGGAAGGTCTGAAACCTAAGTCTAACTGTTACTTTGCATTTTTTTCTTGCCTGCAATGAAGTTATGAAAGGCAGGCATAGTGATTATTTTCTAGAAATGGCAGTGGTGATTTTTGAAAGCTCTATAATTCTGAAACAATTAAACCTAAGAGGAGAAAATTTGGTGTCCCCTATTTTATGTAGTTCATGCTGTGAAATTTTTGACTAACCACATGACATTTATCCTACTGTCTGTAAGGGGTTTGTCAAAGGACAGGGAAATTGCCATTATTCCATTCTCCTGCATAATTTTTCGTTTTAATACATGGCATTCTACTCATTACATAAAAGCTTAACTGAAAACCTACCTGATTAATGCTTAAAGTCACTTTGGAGGTGTCCTGAAGTTTGTTTTAAAATCCCCCACTTCAACACATATTGAAAGTAAACAATATTTTTTAATTGGTAAATGCAAGTCTGCTAAATGACATTTGACCTTTAACTTCTTTGTGGGCCAGTAACTTAGATTAATTTTGTAAGTTTTTTTAAGTAATGGCAAATGACAGGATAAAAGAATTCGGCCTGCTAATTTATCTTTATGTGTGCATGTCAGTCTCTCATATGTAATGTATCCTTGACCTTATTTTCACAGCTGAGTTACTTTTAAAAAAATTGCATCATTTAAGTCCATTACTCAAAAACTTAATCACTTTGCCTCAGTTTGTGAAGCACATCAGTCATTAAATTTACAAATGCTATGACATGCTGATATGAAATAAGACTTTGTGTGTCTACATGTTTTAGGGTCAAAGCAGATTATTTAGGTGAGACATTTTAGTGTCCCCACTCATTTAATTGAATAATCCTTCAGGTGAATTATCGCTAAAAAAAAGGACTTTTTGTTTTAAATAATTACAAAACATTAAATTATCAGATTGCTTAAAATAAAAACAAAAAGTTCTTCGTTTTGTATCTCTCAGCTGTTTTGGATATGGTTATGTTATCATATTGAGTGACACTTGTTCATGTTTAGGGTAATTTACAGATCTTTACTATTCACTTCCTTTTTAAGATGAAGCTATGGAAGGAGAAATGGGCGAAGATGAAGATGCACCAGAAAATGAAGAAAAAATCAAGAAAAAGAAAAAGGTTAAAATAAATTGAGATAGTGGTCAAAATTAGATCAAAGGTCATTTTATGCAAGTGTTTAAAAACTTGAGGTGAAAATTTATTTAGGTAACAATATTCAAGTATTAGAATACTGATAGTTTAGTCTAATTCATAATTTATGTTATTTTTATGATAAACAATATGTGGTCATATTTATTATATTGTTAGTCAGTATAGTATAATTTGTAGCAGTATATGTTTTCTTTTGATAACGTTTTCAAGCGTACTGATCCTTTTGATATTATATCACAATTATCCATTTGATATTTTATCACAATTAACCCTGACATGAAATATGCATTAGGATTAGAATGATCTAGTCTGTCCTTTTTTAGAAGGACCAAACAGGGATTTTCATATATTTGATATATTTATATGTGATCTATTTGTTAACTGATGTTGATGCCATTCCTTTCTTTGTATTCCTCGTCAGGAAAAAAAGCCATTTCGCCATGACCAATCGCATATCATATTGTCATATTGTGATATGACTGTCAATAAATGATAAATCCCTTTTTATTATGCCCACCCTATGGCTAATTCTACATGTTCTAGGGGCTGATTTTCAAATAGGGGGAGGCTGGGGTGTAGAAATAGGACGTTTGGTTTCTCTGCCTGCAGGTAAAACCCCTGCTGAAGGGGCATCTGTTGGTTGGGCAGGATGTATAAATACTCAACTATCCAGAGAGTAGCCGGGATTAAGAAATAGCTACTTGGGTTTCTCCACCAGGAGTAGAACCCTCCTAAAGGGACATCCATTGGTTGAGCGGAATGTATATATTCTCAACCGAAGAATGCCATGCTCTCAGCATGTTAAAGATCCCTTTAGAACAGCTTGTAATGAGCGGTCCATAGGTGACTAGTTGCTTTGTCTAAATTTCCCCTCCCTACCCAAACCAGCCCAATTTGGCATCCTGTGGCTAGTTAATTTCCTGCCCTAATCCCGTGCTAACCCCTTTTATGATTTATTGTTTGATAACGTGTTCTCGTCCTGAAAATGCATTAGCTGATGGATGTTAAGCAACAATGAATCAATTAATCAAATGTCATTCCTTATTTGGTCATCTGTGTTATTGTGAGAATAATCATTGGGGACTGTGCTCTTCATATAGAAATACTTTTAATGATTTTAAAAATTTGCACAATTGAAATTTAAGGCTGTTAACACAGGAGAATTATTATAAATTTGACCAGTTAAAGAGATGAATTATTTTCATGCAGTTTCAGTAACACAAGCTTATTGGCAGCATCATTGGGGGTATTTTTTCATTTTAAACTGACCAAATTACATTTGTTTGAAAGTTATCAGATATAACCTGAATGGACAAAATGTTCCTTAAAATTATAGGGTTCAAGTCTGTATTGTTATATTGTTCCAGTTGAGGGATTAAAATTCAGCTAACTGAATTTCTAGTTTGTTCTTGCTGAAAGTTTGAGATCAGACAGACCTGATTTTCAGCATGTAGTTTACGATATCTATGTCCAGCACATAACTGTTTTCATCACATTACTGTGTCAATCATATTTCTTTGTCTAGATCATTAGTGTGTCCATAATATTGATTTACGTTTTTTAACAAATAATCCTTGAAAAACTTGAATGCTAGCCGGTTCTTCTTGATACCAGCAAACTTTGAAATGGCCAAAAGCTCATGCGGTTTATATACCAAAACTAGCTTTTTTACAGGATTTTGGGACCAAATTTGGGGTGTGGAATATACTCAAATGCGGACTATATACTGCCTTTTACAGTACATGTTCAGTACACATGTAGTTTTTCATCTTTCAACATCCGTATGTCATCATGATATGGTATTGTCATGATAGCTTGCAAAAGACCTGAGTTTTGACTTAGTTACATAACTGTTTTTGCAACAATTCTTTTAAGAGTATAGAAAGTAAAAAATAATCAGGCTTCATTTTGCCTGGATGTTTGTTTAAATTTGCTTTAAACAAATTTTTAAAAAATATGGCTGAGAAAAATATAATTTACTGTTGAGGGTTATTTTTAAAAAATATCTTAATATTTTGAATTCAATATGTATTTTATAATATCTGTTGACATTTGAACTTGTTTATACTGTGCAGAAAAAGAACACTACAATAGAAAGTAATTTAAAGAACATCACAACATCTAAAGTGGATTTGGCATTTGAGGTAGATCCTATGTTTCAATTGATGTCGGAGGCTTTTGATGAAGGAGGAACAATGGGTTTATTACACAACACACTAAGATGTTTTGATGACAGCCAGGAACTTGTCTTGGATTCCAACACAGTGGTCAGTGCTGATAAAAAAATCGTTACACCACAGAAAAATAAACCTATAGATATGAGTGATTTAAAAGGTATTCATCATTTGCTTATAGTTTTTGATATAGTATGGTATTTTGGTTTTAAAAAGGTTGGTGTTTTAAGTCAGATATTAAACTCCTGGTTTTATCCATTCAAAGCATTTTTTGCCCTGTGACCCTAGTTTTCTTTAAATGATTTATAAGTCTTCCGTATCTTTTGAAACAGAACTTGCCTGATTTTGCCAAGGACCAGTTCTTGTCATAATAAGTTTTTCATACTGAGAGAAGTGATTGAATTTGAAAAAAAAACTAAAAATAAATAGATTTAATTGCTACTTCTAAACTCATATAGTTTGTTAAGAGTTGTCTCATTTTAAAATCTCTGTAAAAACCAAGATGGTGAGAAATGGTGCTTGGTGGGATCTGGTTTGATGCTGGTACTTAATTAAATTATTTAGGTCTTCCCATTTTGATGTGGCATTGTATCCGGGTCACACGTTTTTGTCCTTTAACATAGGCTTACTATTTGGCACATAAGTGTAATACCACGAGACAATGTGTTGCAACCATGTGCCAAATATACCATGACCCACTTTGACTTTGACCTTTGATTTCAAGGTCAAATTATAGTTTTCTTTTGACATGGCTTCATACTTTTACTTCCAATCTATGAAGGGAGACATCTGTTTTAGTATCATAAAACAGACATCAAGTGTTTGAATATGTGGAGCTCCACTATTCATGTCTAATTTGAGTCTAGATTTTGTAACTTAATATATTGTTTTATATTTTGAATTTAAAAACTTAAACTTTTCTTAGGGTTTTTCTTACAATAAAGGTATTGGCCTCATTTTTAGCATAGGTAATATGTTAATATCTAACGGGAAACTAGTGCAAATTTGACATTAATCATTACTTCGAGATACAACTGGCATATGAATTAAATAAAGATACTAATTGATATTAAGAAATAAATGAAACTACTATATTAGTTTACTTGCCCAGGGAGGTAGAAAAACTTAAAAACATAAAGTAGAAAAAAATTCAAAATAAGTCTTATCATGTCTTTCACAGAATTTCATAAGATTCTTTAGTTAAGAATTATCATGATGGAAGATCCATGTTTTAGATAGAATGTATTCTATTAGTAAATTTGAAGTTCTAGAATTATATGAGAACTTTACTTAATAATTAATGCTAGCCTTGGTGTGTGGTTGTAGATGTAGTCTCCAGCAGGGTCAATCCAAACATAATAAAATTATAATTAGCTGCTGCTCAACATTTAGGAGTAAGAACAAAGATTTGTCAGCTCAAAGTCAGAATAATGTGTCCAGGACCTGGACCAAGACCTTACATGACCATTACCATTACAAAAAATTAAGCCCATTACACCAACGATTGCCACATTACATTATACATTAAATTACACATTACCATTACCCCAGGCCTGGACACCAGGTAGGATGACATGTTTTCCTATCTTATGAACCTGTAAAGATCCAGGCTCTGTTTGTCAGTCTAGCACAAAATGGGGTTTGTTCATTTATTTCACATACCCAATAAAAGTGCCTCTGTTCTGTATACAATGGTATATGCATGAAATATTTGCCTTGAACGTTTTAAAATGAAAGGGAGTCAGAAAGGGCATTTACTAGTCTGTTACAGAAACTAAGACCAATTCATTCAGACATTGATGGTACAATTTGATGATCTCTGGGTTTTATTTTCAGAAATGTTCAGAGGAATAGATATTTCTTCAAAAGAAGTATGTCCATCATTTTCAAGTTTTACCTTCATGGATTGGGATGAAAATGCAGAGGTATGAACATGTTTTGTATGTAAGCATGAAGATGAAAAATTTTTTTTGACAAAATGGTCTTTGTCAAGGGACAAAACAAGATGAAAAAAAATCATTTTTCATCTTGTCTTGTCCCTTGACAAAGACCTTTTTAAGTCGAAAATTTGGGAACAGAATATTTACTTTCATTTTGTTGTACATTTATATATTTTACATGGTTGATTTGTTTTTACCTTTTCAGTATTGCTATATTTTAACCTTAAAATCATTTTGTCTTGTATTTTTAAGTTATGAATATTATTGACAGCTAGATAAAAGAAATTGTGAAAAAAAACAGTGCCCACTGACCAACATTATTACATGTGATCATTTGATTGTGGATGATCACAGTATTTGAATATTATCAAACATAGACCAGCCGAGTAGATACAGCATGCTTGAAGACTTTATCATGTCTTTTAAAACAAAATTGAATTTTTGTTGTCATTAATAATGGAAAAATACATTTTAAAGTTCTGATTTTTATTAGTATAAATTGAAGCATGCAGAAAATTTTTTTAACCTGTCAGCAATTATTTATGTTCAGTGAAATGAAAAAAATAGCTACCATAATAACTAATTTTTTGACACCAAAAACATTTTTCTAGAATTTTGCAAAAGTATTGAAAAATTAGCATTTTGAAAATGTTTTATCAGATTACAGACTTAAATCAATGATCAGTAAATATTGCGTTGGCTTGCAAGTCTGTTGTAAGTTCATTCACTTCAACATTGTGAAAGAAAACTGTTTTCAAGGTATAATTCAATGTTTTTAAATGGACTTCTTTCATTTTCACTTGTCCCCAAGCTGAGTTATAACTTCATTTTTACATTAGCTTGGATCTGGCATAAAAAGCTGTGTGAGCTTTTCTCATCACTTGGCATCTGTCAACAATTCACATTTTAATCTTCTCTGAAACCCCTGAGCCAGTCTGAACCAAACTTTGTTGGAATGGTCCTTGGATGGTCCCTTTTCAGAATTGTTTCCAGGGTCCTGATCGACTAACCAACATGGCCGCCATTACTAAAAATAGTAAAATGGGGGATGGTTTCTAAACAAATCTTCTCCTCCAAAACTGTTAAGCCAATATATTTCCGAACTTTGGTTGAATAGTCCTGAGGTGATTTTATTTCAGAATTGTATCCGATGACCCCAACCACCAACCAAAATGGCTGCCGCAGCCGAACTTAGTTTAACACAGGACCCTACGGGAAATTCATTAAAAAATCTTCTTGTCTGGAACAACTCGCTCAATTGGAACCAAACTTTGGTGGAATGGTCCTTAGGTGATCTTCTTTCAGAATTATATCCAATGACCTCATCTGCCAAGCAAGATAACCTCCTCAGACGAACTTAGTTGAACATAGGACCCCATGGGAAACTCATTAAAAAATATTTTCTACTACTTGCTTTATTGGAACCAAAACTTTGGTGATATGGTCCTTAGGTGGATCTTTTTCAGAATTGTATCCAATGACCCCCACCCACCAACCAAGATGGCTGCCTCAGCTGAACCTAGTTTAATATAATACTCTATAACATTTTCATTTAAAAGTATTTTTGTCTAAAACAGCTTGCTCTATTGGAACTAAAGTTAAATCAAATGGTTTCAATGTCAACTTTGTCTTGGCAACTGTATATTAGGTGAATGATTACAGGCTCCTAGGAGCCTCTTTAATTATCTCAACATCAATCTTGAAAAATGTTTAGTGTTTTCTTGAGTGTCGAGAAGTTAGAAAATTTTAAGAATTAAAAAGTCTCTTATATTTGAGAAGCATTGAAATTTGGACTCTTGTACTGACAGTATCAGAGATGTATAAAACAGTCTCAGACCAGAAGATGGACCTCCTTTCTGACATATCAAAATGTTGGTCCATTTTTTAATGTTTTTAGCAGTCCATTCTCTGATTAGTATTACTATTATATCAGTACATTATTGGTGGATGTTAAAGTATTGTCATGAGAAAATTAATTCCGGTATATGAATTTGATTGATTTTAAAGGATGCCAGTGTTGCTTCACAAGACAATGAAGATCATGCCTTTGATATTAATGCTGAACCAGAACCTATCCCAGAGGCTGACCATGAGAATGAAGATATGCCTGACATGGCTGGAGATTTCCCTGATAATGATTATGCAGGTACTGACCAATTTCCTAAATATCAACAGTTGTCTATAGATTCCAGAGAATCATTTGATTATCAATAGAGTGTATCAAGACTTAAAAAGTTATCTTTAACACAATGTAGTAAAACACTGAAATTTTAGTTCCCTTATTGTCAACAAGATAGATATAAATAAACCTGAATTTTTTAACATTAAGATTCGCCTAGGGCTTTTAAACTGCAAACACTTTAGATTCTAGCATGAAAACCAGGCTGCTTCAGACACGGATGGTGGGTAACTATCAGGTATGCTACAATTATGGGGTATCTTTGGTATGGATATGATTGAGTTAGTCTGCTACAGTAATATGTCTTGTCTAGCGTACATGACAACCATACTGTTGGGGAGACTAAAGGAGATAATACAATAACATGTCTTGTTTAACAGAGTCTGATACTAGAATACATGAGAACCAGACTGTTATGGAGGCTATCTGTAATACAATAATGTTTGTTTACAGAGTCTGATACTAGTGTATATGAGAACCAGATTGTTGGGTAGCACTTTCTGTGATGGTACAATAATATGTCTTGATTTACAGAGTCTGATACTATGTACATGACAACCAGACTGTTGGTGAGACTAAAGGAGATAATACAATAATATGTCTTGTTTAACAGAGTCTGATGCTAGAATACATGAGAACCAGACTGTTATGGAGGCTATCTGTAATACAATAATTTATCTTGTTTACAGAGTCTGATACTAGTGTATATGACAACCAGACTTTTGGGTAGCACTTTTTTTGGTGGTACAATAATATTTCTTGTTTTACAGAGTCTGATACTAGTGTACATGAGAACCAGACTGTTAGGTAGACTTTCTGTGATGGTACAATAATATGTCTTGTTTTACAGAGTCTGATACTAGTGTATATGAGAACCAGACTGTTAGGTAGACTTTCTGTGATGGTACGGTAATATTTCTTGTTTTACAGAGTCTGATACTAGTGTATATGAGAACCAGACTGTTAGGTAGACTTTCTATGATGGTACAACAATATTTCTTGTTTTACAGAGTCTGAAACTAGTGTACATGAGAACCAGACTGTTGGTGAGACTATTGGAGATGGTAAAGCTGCAGAAATGATGACTTCTACAATTAACAGTATAAAGTAAATATGAAAAGTCATTTGTATAGTAAAACTTTGGTAGCTCAAACAAGGTTATTCAAAAACATGTATAGCTCTAATTCAGTCCTGAAAATTTTTTCAATTATTCTGTATAAACTAAGCCTCAATGGTTCAGATATTACTGGCTCGAACAGTTGAACTAATAATTGATTCTAGAAATAATAAAATTTGTTGGCAATTGGTAACTTAAACCTCAAATTTGCACTTGTGTCAAATTTTTCAGTACCAAAGCCAAGAAATAAAAGGTGTAGAAAGTGTTGGTATTGGATAGGTAGTTACCATGTCACAAATATTTATTATGTAACTGATGTTATTGGATAGGTAGTTACCATGTCACAAATATTTATTATGTAACTGATGTTAATTATTAAACCAGCTCAAAATATTAAACAATAAATATACATTCTCCTTCTGCTTACAGACAGTTACAGAATTTCTCCACTCAAGATAGTTAAATTTTTAAAGTTTAAAGCTCGAGCCTTGGAGAGAGGTTTAAAATTTGAAAATTTAACTATCGAAAGTGGAGAAATATTCCATAACTAACTGGTAGCAGAAGGGGAATCTGTTTCTCCTATGAATAAAGTCCTCCTTTGGGAACCTCATTCTTTGGTACGCTGCATATCCATGGTATCGCCAAGGAATACTTTGTAATTCAAGAAAACGACACGTAGGAAAAATAAAAATTTCTTGCAAACACTTTTTACCTAAAAAGGAAGTTCACACATGAATAATGAAAAATTTTGTCCGGCTAGAAAAGAAAATATAATCGATAAACTTAATGCCAGTTTGAACAACAACTCTGGTGACAATGATGTGACGTCATCCGTAAACAAATGAAGGCAAAGTGAATTTTCAGTAAAGAAAAATTCGAAAAGTGCCAAGAATGGTACTTAAGTTTTAAGTAACTCACGGATAAAAATTTAGAATGTTTTTGTACTTGAAATAGCGTTTTTAATCAATCAATTGGATCGCTCAGAAATCTCACTCAGAAATTTACCCAACGGTTGGTAAAAAATATGACTAAAATTTAACCAACCCAATAATCACGCTTAGAATAGGAGAAATAATATGTATTATTCATCAGTAAATGTTACATCATCAATAGGGTTTTGTTGTTGATAAGGAGAAAACTAAGTAAGAAATTTTATTTTTGGAGTTTTAGTACTCTGTCGAATTTTGCATGGATACAGAAATGCAGAAGCAAAGGATTTATGGCCTATTATTTTTGACTTTGTATCAATCATTTTCAGGTCACTGATGACACAAAAATCAGTACACAAACACAAGGAGCAATTTTATTATTCTCAGTAAAACCAAAACTGAACAGAATTGTAGAAATTGACATTGAAACTAACTGTAAATGGACAAATTACACGATACTTTCGGCTCATACTTGGCTGCATACAACAAGGAAAATATGTTGCTTCAACACTGTGTCATTTCCGTATGAATTCCAATTCTCTATGTTTCTTTGAGAAGGAAGTTAAACTCCTTTACCTTTGGGTTAGGGGGAACAGTGCAGTTTCAATGTTTATAATGCTTATCTTAAAAAATGTCACTCACTAAGACCCAGGTCTGTCTGATCAGAAAGGTCATAGATTCTGGTTATAATATACATTTTTAACAAAGATGGATGAATTGAATTATTTCTTGTGGTATTATTTCAGACCAAGACTTGTGTCAATTTTGGGCATGTTCACTTGTACATGTATATCTGCACAATTTAATATGGAGTACAATTTCAAACATTATTTTTTTTCACGTACAACAGAGAGATTATATTAATGTTATCTCTGCAAATCGAATATTAGGATATTCCTAAAGGAACTTGATATCACTGTGCTATCAAAAATTACTTGAGAGAACAATGAGCCCATCATATTTCAAATGTTAGTAAAGTACTGGCAATATTAGAAATTTTTTGTGCAGTTTAATATGGGTTCAAACAATAGGTTACAATTTGAAGCATGCAGGAATAGCTGTTTATTCTGACCTTTGAGCTTTGTGTGTTTGCAGAAACAAGATGAAATTTCTTAAATGATAATACTTAAAATCATTTTAATAGTGGAATGATAAAAAACATCCTCCTTGTTGCTCAGCCTGTGACATAAAGCTAGTTATTGTAACACACAAGTTTATTGTTGTACCTTTCTTTGCTTTTGATTATCAAGAAGAACTTGCAAGAATGTTTGTATATTTTTCAGACATGGTACTACAGGAACATTGCTCTCAGTGTTGGCTTCAGAGCCCTCAGACTATTCATACTTCAATAATACTCTACTCAGAGCCTGGGCAGGACCTTCTCATTGGAAGATTAAACCACTGTCTAAAGGTATTTATCATATTTCATATAGTTTTGGCCTAGCCTGTTTACCCCCCAAAAGTCACAATTCATCCTTAAATGATACATAGTCAGTGAATATGTATCTGATAAGGATTGACTTGATGATTTAATCATAGATTAATGGGATAAATACAATTAAACTTACCTTTGCACTCCCCTCTATTAAGCAGCTCTAAGATTTTAAAGGCCCCATTTTCTATTCCCCAATTTTTTAAATTATCATTCCAATGAACTATATTTAATAGATCAATAGATTAAATGTTAACTTTTTCTTCTTCCTTAAAGTGACCACTTACTACAGATTTGACTGTCTTCATTTTAAAGGCCGATATTGCTTCCTGATTTACCTGACCTAAAGAATCATGAGCTATTGCGATCACTTTGCCTCAGATGTCCCTCCCTCGTCTGTCATTGGTCCACATTTTAATCTTATTCTGATATCAATTTTATTCAAATTTGGCAGAGATGTAAATTGGTTTTTAATTTCTGGTCAGAAATTTAACATGATTGGCTTAAACTTTAGGACTCTTATTCTCTCAGAAATTCAAATTTTGGCCATAGCTATACTTTTAGAACATTTTTTCCTTTAAAAATTTCTTTAAGATCTGATGTACCTTTGTCCCAGTTTATCATCAGACACAATTAATTTATATAAAATCCCAAAATGATTAGTCACCCCAATCTGAGAGTTTGCATATATTTTTTTTAATGTGCCCAAAATCCAGCTTGGTGGCCCATTTTTGTCCAGAACTTTTCTAAATTGCTGGATCAATTTCAGTGAAACTTTCACAGAATATTTAGCGCTTCAAATAGCATAGACTTTGCCATTTTTAGACAAAAGGGAGCAGGTTATCATTGCTGGCATTTTTTTAATGTTTTTATTATAAATCTTTTTCAGATAATCGAACAAAAAATCTTACAGAGCTTGGAAAGAAGAAGTTGAAAAAGGAACCATTTAAAATGGATTATGAACAACAAGTAGACTTCGATAACTATTTTAAAGTTTCAAGAGCAACAATGTTAACGAAAGCTACAATGATTAAACATAGTAAAAAGAAGAACACTCTTCCCAAAGATTTACATTATGATGCTGAGAAATTATTCAGGTTATTCCAGAAGTCAAAAGTTATGGTAAGAATTAAGAGATT
>JARWCS010326474.1:0-12463 GCA_034783895.1 Geukensia demissa | reverse complement strand
CAGACATATTGGATGGCGCCATGTAAAACTGAATTTAACTTTTAAAGAGTACCACCAAAAGATCATTCGAACAAAGTTTGATTAAATTTGCTTAGCGCTTCAGGAGTTGATGAAAATGTTAGTCCACATAGGCTCAATTTTAAACTAAGTCTGACCATGGAAGCCATGTTTGATGAAGTTAGTTGTCGGAATGCTAGGCAAACTTTTGATGTGGACCATATAAAGACCATTCTACCAAAGTTTAGGGGCAATTAGCTCAGTAGTGTCATACAAGAAGATTTAAAATATATACCACACCTTTTTCTATTTTAGTAAAGGTAATCTTCAAAGGTGGGGGGATGCCGGACACAATTTTGGCCATGTTGGTAAAGACCATCCTAGTTTGGTAAAAAGAAAAAAAAACTGGCTCAGGTGTTTCAGACGAATTGATGAAAATGTGAAAAGTTGCAACGACGAAGACGGACGCGAAATGACGAGAATAGCTCACATTGTTTTATAGTCAAGGTTAACTAAAAGCTAATGAAAACGATAATTTTGTAATATTACTGAACACAGGGTGAACAGAATCCAATTCATTGTTAAAAGTTCTCTAAAAGATTCACGTTCGCTTTTGGTTCTCTCGACTAAAACATAACTTAGTTATTGTAAAAAAGTAAAACAATAAACATTTAAGCTTTTATATAATAAACAGCAATCATCGACTTCAACAATCGTTTGACATCCTTCGTTTCAGGGTCATATCCGCTCCGCTTTCAGACTCGGGGATAATTGACCTGCATTCAACCCTTTCACAATGACAAAAATCTTGTCATTATCAATGCGCACGCGGAAGATTATTTATATTATTGTTAGGTTTTAAGAACAAAAAATAAAAATTGATAGATTTTCGTATTTTGATCGACAATTGTTGCTGTATGTTACACATCTAAGTTTTTTTTAAGTTACAGCCATTAAATTGCGTAATTTCGGGAGTAAAAATAGTTCACATTTTCATTCAACCTCACTGATTTTTATGATGAAAAAAAACTGCTTGTTTTCATGGCCATCATGTAACTATAAGTACAGTACTTCATAAAATTGGAATTTGTAAATGATTGTTAGCCTATTATTTCGAATATGATTTCCGAGGTTCTTGGCGAGACCAAAATACCAGAAACGAGGAAGCAAAAAGATGCAAACCTTATTTTGGTTTCAATGTGTTCAGACCATCGTTAATTAATCTTGGTAGTTGCACAAGTTAAAGGTTTATTATGTGATGTTTTAGATCGAGTGAAGAGGTCAACACTTTCATTCTTTGAACAGTTAGCAAACGCTACTGGAGGTGCAGTACACGAGACTGACAAAAACAACATTGGAAATGTATTGGACGAAGTTCTACAAGTAATATATCAGTTCAACAGTCTTTAAGATTATTAATTATAAGTTCAGTAAGTTATGAAACGCGAATCTAAGACAAAGGATAGGGAAGACCTCGACTTTTGAACATTTTTAAATAATAAAGGTTTGATTGATTGTACATTGTTGTTTTACGTCCACTGACAAATAATTAATGCATATTCAGGACGAGAACACGTTATCAAACACTAAATTATAAAAGGGATAGCTGGGGGTAGGCCGGGAAATTTATTAGCCACAGGATGGCAAGTTGGGAAGCAAAATTAAAATCAGAGAGAAATATTTTGGGGACAATAAACACGGAATGACTGATGGAGTGTGCATTCACTGTTTCAATTTAATTCAAATCTAAGGTATAAATGAATAAACGTTTACTTTATTATTATTAAAGTTTTACATTTAAAATCATTACACATCTCCCATTAATGGAAAAAAACATTAGGCGTGCCCAAAAAGGACAGTTTGAATTACATTTTGAAGCTGGAAAACGACATTTTGGTAAAAAAGAATTCGAAGATACCAGAGGTCCAAACAGAAATAGATTAGTCAAAAGACAGACAAGAACAAGCCAAACAAAATGAAATGAAAGACAAATATACACACATCACAACATTTAATCTATAGCTGAAGTGACACAAACCCTACGAAAACTAGGCTAAGTTGGGTGCTTCGGAAGGATTAGCAACTCCTGTTCCACTAGTGGCACCCGTTGTGTTATTCAGTAGACAAAGCCGTTGTGTAGTCGCAATACCAAATCATGATGGCGACAGACAATTCCGGAATGATGCCTTAAATCTTTCCTTCAGAAATCCCTTGTGTAGTAGTTTTCTTTTCAGCAGTAGCCTTCTATCAATAAAATCCTCATAGGATGCACATGCCCTGGAATAACAAATTAACTGAAAAGTATACGCTCCGTATGTAATGTGATTGAGAGTAAAAAACGTGTTTGAATGTACAGAATCTAGTGCTAACTATACCTCATATATCGCAATGGTAATTGTTTTCGTTATCTTAACAGGAGAGAGTAGTCAATCCACATGCATAAAACAATTCCAGAAGTTCCCAATTGACAATATTAGTCTGACGTTTAAAATGTAAAAATAATATTGGTTTCAAAACAAGTGGGAAGTGTACGCAGGCTATCAACTCAAGTTATTTAATTTCAAAATAAATAATAAACGAGCATCTGGCGACTATATTATTATTTTGAAATAAAATAATGAGATTTGATATGCACGCTCGAATTCACGTCGTTGTCGCATAGCGAGACTTTACCGAAACAAGCCAATAGAAATATCCCTAAAATTTATTTAATAATATTATATAATTTAATAATAATAATAATAATAATATCTTTATTTATAGAGGGTAGCCTGTTTGGATTAAAGTTTTTGAAGCGGTGTAAGGAGATTATCAATATTAGAAGGTTTTAACTTATCAAAATATTTGAATACATATATCATAGGATAGGCCGTTTAAATGTGAGCATCTACTATATTACTCAGTGATTAATATTCAAGTCTCGTTAAATATTTCAAATAGCAGTTCATGCAAGAAACAGATAGAATACCTGAATAATACGAGAACAACAATTATATTAAGTTCATAACCTGATTTGCTCCATTTCATGTAGATGAGCATTGTTATTACTCATTTAAGTGTTATGTTTTTTTATTAGGAAATCTTTCCGTCAGGTGAGGTAATAATAGATTCGTACGACTGGGCATCCTCTTCGACAGAATACAAAGAAATACAGATAGACAGCACTGTAACAGTTCTCAAAATAAGTGTATTTGGTGCTGACACTGAAACAGATGTCGACGTACTGTACGCAAATGGTATATAATTTAGTTTATATTATCTGACAGCTTATAATCAGTTACTCATAGTCTTCTGTAGCACGGAACAGGATCAGTCGTAGGTTAAAAATAGTCAAAATGGCAGGAATCATAATTATGCTATTAAAATATGACAAAACATATGAATAGTTTCACATTTTGTATTTCGGGGCCTTCTACAACTTTCGTTATGGTATGGACTCCAGTTCATTATTGAAGGCCATAACGGGACCTCTAGAAGATTAAATTTGACTGTTATATTGTGGTTGGCTGTTTCACGGACAATCATGCCACATCTCCTTTTTTTATAGTAAGGGCTTTACGGATTTTCCTGTTAAATATTTATTTGCAGAACTGGTTACTGCTTGTTGTTCATTTCTGTTTGTAAGAATTCATTTGCTTGCGTTTTGGGATTTTCTTAAGATTTTTTAACTGTGTTTGCCTAGATATGGGTTTCTTTGCCAGACCGATGGTGTAACAAAAATTTTGAACCTCAGTAGTTTACCAAAAAACAATTTAAAAAATATTCCAATAAATCGCTTAACAATTATTGTGTTAATTTTTTTTGAAACTGGGAAATTCTCTTTTTATAAACAAATAATGTACTCATTCACTGAAACAACAGTTTTGGTAAGTTTTTTTTTAAATCACTAAATAATAAATCTTGTTGATGCGGCAAAACGATTGGCAAAATGAAGACTTACTAGCTGTATTCAAGATATAATAAATGCATATCTTTAATTCTAAACAATTTCATGTTAAAACAGAAAAGTCGATACTTATAATTAAACATAGTACTAATGTGGGTTTCTCAACAATAAAAAAAATAATCGCCACGTGTTGACTTAGTGTTAAAAAATTGTACCGTTTTTACACTTTACATTATACTAACTTTAATAAAATGTGCTCTTTGCTCTTCATTTCCCCATATCATTTAAGTAGCAGTATTCATAAAATTCATGCAATTTCAATTTTGAAGTGACACATGGTGTAGAAAATCCATATATGATAACACGATTACAGCCGTTTCTCAGTTAAGACTTGTACTTTTGAGAAATTCATGCATTTATATCTCTAAGAAATCTCAAATTAGTCAACACTTGCATATGGGCGCTTTCATGTACATTCTATGTTATTTCTATCTCAAAAGTCTTAAATTGCATACAGAGGTTGGTTATGCAATGAGAAACAGTCCCAGACTTTAAAACAAGTTTAAATTTGGTTGGTTTCTGACATAAATGAATCACTTCCTGCACGTTTTTGTATGGACTGGTACGAAATAAGAAAAAACAGCCTTGATATAAATACAAAAAAATTTCAAAAGAAGTTTTTTTTATTTTCACCATACTTGTAAACCTCCTAAACATTTTGCTAGAACTAGAAAAGTACAGGTATATTGTAAGGGTGATGCAAGCTGTGATTGAAAACAGCTGCTTTGTTTATATTTCGTCCTTATTCGTTGGAGGATTCTTGCACTCAAGAACACGACAACCAGTTTTACCGGGAAAAAATTCGTTTGAATAAACATCCACTACATCCTTTAATTTGCTGTGAAAATGCAAGGAGACCTAGTTATCTGCATATAAATTAAGATGTCATTTAGTCTGTCTTTGGGTTAGTTATACAGACAAGTCTTAAGTTGATTGTATAATTCTTATGCCATCTTCTATACAGGTACATTGGAAACCTACACGAATGGGAAGTCAACAAGAATTTCTACAGACTCTGGTGAAACAATCATATCAATTCAGGTATGTCACAGAATGATTAACACACCGAACTATGATATCTCCTAATTAGGAAAAAGAATAAACGACTACCAATGTTCTTTGGTTTAAAATTTCCTGGTGTTGTATATGTATTTTAAGGCGATACCTCAGCAGCACTAGTATCTCAACATAGGAAAGCTAGAGCATATAATAAAAGTAATCATATTCAAACCAACTGACATTTGTTATTGGTTTTCAATATCGATCTCAAGTGTGAAATAGGCCGATCAACCAATTTCTAAAATATGTTTCTATTGTTGTTGATTTGTTTTGTCACACCACTGTCCAAGGTTAGGGGAGGGTTGAGCGCTCACGAAACAGTTTAACCCCGCCACATACTTATGTGCCTGTCCCAAGCCAGAAACCTGTAGCCAAGTGGTTGTCGTGGTTTAATTAGTCATTTATTGTTATATGTTCATCATTTTTGCATTAAATTAGGTCGATTGTCGTGTTTTATGTATAGTTTTACATTTTGTATTTTGGGGCCTTTTACAGCTTCCGTTATGGTATGGACTCTGGTTAATTGTTGAAGGCCATAATGGATGGGATCTGTAGAAGTTTAAATTCTACTGTCATTTAGTGGGTGGCTGTCTCATAGACAATCATGCCACATCTCCTATTTTTATATAATATTTTTTAAGTGGCCCTAACCGGCTTCTGTAATCCAAATTCTAATATGCAAAAAGATAGACTGAAATGAAAAATATGTTTAACAATGATAACATGTGGTTTGAGGAATATCTTCAGTAAGAAATTACTATAATCTATTAAAATGTATGTAGTTACTTGCAATCATGACTAATATAAACACGTATAACGCAAACAAAACAACATTATAACTGTGTATTTAATATCAAATATATAATGACGCTTCAAGTACCGAACGTATTTCCTGTACCACCTACATCCAAGTTTTCTGAAAAATATTTAGTATCAAAAATTATATTGATTATAGAAAATGGTGATGTGGTGGTAATTTTGGTCAGAAACGGACATTATACAATGCTAGCTTGTAAGAACGTAGAATTGAATATAATATAATTTTGAGGCAATTATTTTCCGTTTAAATATTCATAAGGTCATGTAAAGTTATCAAATTGACGCTTTCTTACAAGTAAACAAAAATGTTAAGGCATATTGCTCATGGAAACTAAAAGGGTTTAGCAGGTTTGCATCAATAATTATCGGTCGACTGATTTGCTAATGAAATGTACTTCAATGAGATGTTACAATGTGTGACATTTGATTTCAATTCAATCACCATGTTAGTTACGAAATCGCAAGTTATGAATAAAAAAATCTTGTAAAGCACAGAAGTTGGGAACAGAGCAGATCTTCTGGATCCTGATGTACAATATATTAAAGAAATTAAAGTTAAAACCATTCTTATAATCCTGCTTATTCTTGATCCCAAACTATTTAACCGTTTTAGATACATTAAGAGCAGGCCAAGAAAGATAAATCGAGTGTCATTCGGGATGCTTTAAAAATATTTTAAAGCCGTACCAAGGTGTAACGAAGTCATCGCCTTTTACTACAAAAAATGGAAAATATTCACCAATAAAACTCAATATAAGATGAAAGCCAACCCCAAATACACAAAATGTGTCCAAATTGTGATGCGGAGGGGAAATAGGGTCGTATGTTGGTAACGGGTTCTTTCACAGTACTCTTTGCTGACCTAAAGTATAATCCGATTGTTTTGTCATTATCGCTTACTTAGTTCTCGAATAACCAGACGCTTTGTTATAAACGTGTGGCGATGCTTAAGATACTGGTTTCTTTTGATGGGGGTTTCAATAAACAAAGAAACAAGCAAAATAGTTATACATGTACCTCAGTTCAATCGTTAAGGCATATGTTGATTCGAGATAATAATTATTTTGGTGTTTAGCGTGAAGAACAGAGAAAAAATACAAAATTACCGATGAATTTTGGTATGCTATAGAGTAGCTTCTCATCAGTAGCATTAGAACCAACACAAAGAAAGTCTGAGATCTAAGCATAATAAAAGAAGTACTCAAATCTAAACAAATCGAAACAGGAAGCCAAATCCTACTAAAACTACTTGTAATCATCTTACAAAACATGGGATATCACATCCTACTTTTTACGGAAACGTGGTTAATAAAGCTCGGAAATTTAAACAAAATCCACATGGTCTTAAAACTTATCCGTAAAGGATATCGTCACAGCATTATTATAAAATCTTTAAATATGGTTTTTATTGAAACCTATATCGACTTTCTTGTTAATAACTGAATACGGAACTTAAGATTTTATACATGTTTTAACATTTTCGACTTCCTTTCTATGTATATTTCTTATTGGCATTTGCACAACCCATGTTTCTGACTTTTAATGATATTTAAACACTAAGTCAAATTGGACGTGTTTGAATTGACACTGCAGTAAGGGAAAACTTGGTTTCCTGATCGGTTTTTTTTATTTTAAACTAGCAGATAGCAACTGCGAGTACGCTTTTGAAGTCAATACTTTTGTTGTATCTTGTATTAAGATTTTATTATATATGTTATCGGTTTCCAGTATCGATCTCAAGTGTTAAATTAATTTCAACCGATTCTTATAGTGAGTTTTTTATTGTTGTTTTGTCACACCTTTTTCCCAGGTTAGGGGTAGGGTTGAGCGCTCACCAACCGGTGTAACCCCGTCACGTATTAATGCGCCTGTTCCAAGCAAGGAACCTGTAGCCCAGTGGTGTCGTTGTTTTATAGGCCATTTATTGTTACATGTTCACCATTTTTGCTTTAGATCAGGTCGATTGTCGTGTTATACATGTATGTATAGTTTCACAATTTGTATTTCATGGCTTTTTTTAGCTTCCGAAATGGTATGGACTCTGGTTCATTGTTGAAGGCCATAATGAGACCAGTAGAAGTTTAAATTCTACAGTCACTGGGTGGATGGCTGTCTCATGGACAATCATGCCAGACATACATATAATTTCGAACATAAATAACAATGTCACAGAACAAAGATACAGTATGACATATAATAAAATCACTAGACAAAGAGGAAAAACTCAAATCGTAAAACAATCCATTTTACTAAAACAAATGATTATAGAACATGGTGCATCTGATCTTACTCACTTATACATGTCAAATCTCAATAACATGCTTATATTTGCCTAATTCTAATCTAATCATAATAAAAGTTAGCATCTCTGTGACAATGATATACCTTTTCAAAATGGCCAATACACTGTGTGTCAATTTCATTCAATTAAGCATTTACTGGTCCTTATTGAAAATTATGGTATTCTAGTGTACCCATTTGAGAGATCAAAACACTTGGGTAACGTCAATCCGGGAATTTACCGATAACAGATCCATAACTAGTTGAGATTCACTATTACAATATGGATCAATCAATTCATGTTGGCGAGCATAGAATTTTAGTAGGAACGCTTTTGTATTTGATGTATCATTGTTGTGGTAATTTAAGCGGCAACAGCAATGCTCACTTCAGAAATTCCTGATACTTCGATAGTTCTGTTTATCATGTAATAGTGATTTACGATGAAAGCCATATCATCAAGACCAAATACGCTGTCCGCCCCTTTTGGTATCTTCGAATTCCTTTTATGACAGGATAAATTAAACAAAAGACTTGCTGCACTCCCTTTTCAATGTTATGATAACTGAAACAATTGAATTTTTGTTTATATATGAGTACTAATATATGATATCATTTATTCATGTTTTGGTAATGCTTCTGATGAGAGATTTCTCCTTGAGATACGTATACAGTATAACAATTAACAAAATATATGACATAATAAAAATATATTTCGATGTTGGAGCTGTTCTAAAGAATATGCATAAGAGAAGGAATTGTCCAGTTTTTCTTTCAATGATGATTATTCCGCTCGTTTAACGATAAGCTTTCTTTAGTATTAATGATATTGATGAACTTATTCTTGATACAAAATCATTAACGGTTATTATGAAGTTTTAATTGCAATTTTTGTACAGAAAAAATAATGATTAATGAAATTATTAGTTATATGAACACTAAATTAACAGTTTTATATGTTATTATAAATCATGTTTCGTCAGCCTTAATTATTATGGCAGGGTCTGAATTTGAACCGGGAATCCTTTGCAGTCCATTGTTCTTCCAAAAGAGCTAAAGAAGAATTCTAGTGCAACCAATAAAGGGTATTGTAATCAATTATCTCATATATTGTACACAAAATACAAAATTACCAATGTTAAATAAATATGGAAAATTTAGGTATGCTTATGTACTTTTCAAGGAGTAACCTCTCATCAGTAGCATTAGAACCGAAACATTGGAAGTCAAAGATTTAAATATAGCAAAAGAAGCACTCAAATCCAAAAAAAAAATATCAAAATTGGAACCCAAATCCTACGGGACCACTCACTACTAAATGCATTACTATCAAGGCCTTTCCGTATTGAAAGTGTTTTAGAATCTTAGCAAATACAGCAAAGTTCTGTAAAACATTGTTTGATAAATTTCATGATAGACAAGTCTGACAACTGGCTGGTGAACAGACGCTCAGCTATGCTTCCTCGACTTCAAGAATTCTGATGACGATATAAACTCTTTTTGACGACTTTGTTTTTTGTCAGTAAGGCGCAAATTTCACTGTAAAGCATGGCTTCTCTCCTAAAGTTACTACGGAACCAGATCGAATTCAGGACACTTTTGCACAGTAGTCAGTAATTGTACAGACGAAGAGCTCCGCTAATATGATGACGGGCACGGATCGTACACTTTTAAATGACCTAGAACGGATAGCTCTATTATAATTAGTTTAAAAAATGATGGTTTCAAAGCTTCTGTTATGGTTATTTTCCTTTTGCATATTTCCTTGTATATAGGTTGTTTGATATTATATCTATGATTTTCTTGTCGCTCAGCGATTGTTCTGTGTGCTAACTAAAACTTCTTTCATTATCAGCTTATAAATCTTAAAACAATAAATTCTAATGATTGCACAATTATTAACGACGAATTATTCAAACAGATAATGTTCCACATTAACTTTGTTGTATATCGTTATACATTTGAATTAAATTAACTTACGGGTGGACAAATGGGACTATATCTTTATATAAAGGTATCTTAAACAGAGACTAAAGAGATCTCAATTGTTATTATTATGTTTGCGTGTAAGTAAGTCTTCTTTGCAAAACAGATAAATAAATACCTGAAAAACTTATCAAAATGTGGCGCACAATACAGGGGATGATAACCCTTCTAAAGCACCTCATTAAACTTTTTTTTAAGGAATTCTCGGAATCCATTTTGATGTCTATATTTTTTTTATTTTTATCTTATATATTTAAAATAAATCATCTAATTGTAATAGCTTTGAGATTGATTTTAAACATCAAATTTGTTGGTATTAATATCACTACTCGGATTTCATAAACGATAAAAATATTATTTTTGCCGAGCCTTATTTTCCCATTAGGAATGCCTATATATCACTGTGTACAATTTGAAACAACACTAAAATATATCACATGCAAATGTAATATATTTCGTTTTACGAGCATTCATCCGTTGATTTCTAAGTAGCGGGAAGTTGTAAGTATTTACTAAAACTAGATTTAGATAAAATACTATTTACTAATCTTAGATGCTGTGAATATATCGACAGAATATACCCATGTAAACTGACATTAGAGACCACAGACTTCAATAAATCTGATTCATACGATTTTCATCAAAATAAATCAAAAAGTAAGCTTGTTTCTAAAATTTACGACAAGCGGGATTTGTACACTTCCCTTTTTGTGGTTATATTCCTGCTTCTTAAAGTATGGGATTTGTGTGTGGAACATCGAGTTCCAATTCAAAGTATATAGAACCAGTACATCAATCATTTAATGGACTCTGTGAAGAACTATGCAAAAAATGGTCGAAACGAGAAATGCTGAGTGTGACACTTTCTTTGAATAGGTTAAAACTGTTAAAGCAAACACTATTTTTTATTTGGGACGACTAAGAACTTCTACAAGGAGTGGTTTTCTACCTTTGTTAAAAGCCCTGTGGAGACTTCTAGATTTGTATATTCCTCTGTTTTTATCGTGGTTGTAATGCAGTCTCTCTGACATTCACCCCATTTCTTTTCATTTCCATAGATTTTGATTAAGTGAGTAAATTTGAAGATAAAATGTCCTATAACATAGGAATCAAGTATTGATCTCTCTTAGATTTTTGCAATGTGTCATACCATGATTCGCAAAACACAGAAAATAATCATTATAGGTTTATGACAGGAACTTTCGTTCTAATCTCTTATCTACATATATGTAGAATTTCTTGTTTCATTGCATATGTAATCCAAGACTACTTTAATGTCAGTATAAGATTTGACTGCATTAAATTCCAAATCAAAATGTTCAACGACATTTTGTGCATTTTTTACTGCTAGGACTGCCGAACACAATTCTAGACAAGGCATTAAATGCCATCTTAGACTTTTTAAAAAACAAACTCAATGCAGGGAGAAGCCTCCGATGTCGTCGTACGGAAATGTGCAACAGTTGCAACGACCTTCACTGAAGCGTCCGAAAACAGGTGCAATTATTTGTTTGCAGGTTTACTAAGAAAGGGTGGATATATGCTCTGTACCCGCGTTGTTTCAATATTCCTCAGTTCATTCTTGTATTTTCTCACACCGTCGCAACACTGGTTTGTCTTAGTTTACTTTCTAAGAAACTATTTGTCTTATGAACAATTTTCTGTGTATCGTAACCGGATCACGGAATCCTAGCGGATCATAGATAATATTAACTGTCCACAATATGCCTCCTCGATTGTCTGGCTTCTCATCTTAATACAATTGAAAAAGAAAGGTGTCAATATTCAGCTCTCAACTTATCACGGGTCTTCTGGAGGTGTTCTCATGATCCAAATCCATATATTTAAAGTTTATTGCAAGGTCGTCGACAGAAATGACTCGTGATTTCTTAACAGTTTGAATTTTATGGAGACATAAATTTCCATATTGACTGTGTCTTTTTTATTTTCCATGAACGTGGTCGCTTTCTTGCTTGCTGTGCAAGATTAAGGACCAACATAAACGCACAAATTTCTTGTGAGTATTATTTTGCTTTGTCGTCAAAGCCTTTTTGGTTGCTTTAAAGGCAGCTTTCCGCAATCACAATATGGCCTCTGACGGTGATTGAACAAAACTTAACGACAAATGAGATGACTTTTGTTTTCCGATTGTAAACTTTCCGTTCATTTCTAGCAACATTCCAACCGCACCTGCATACGGAGTGTATATCTCTCAATTGATTCGCTATTGCAGGGCTTGTGCTTCCTATCAGGATTTTATTGATAGAGGGTTGCAGCTGACTAGAAAGCTACTGGGCCGAGGGTTTCTCAGGGAAATATTAGAGTCATCACTCCGGAAGTTTTTCGGTCGCCATCATGATTTGGTTGACCGGTACG
>JARWCS010326463.1:0-12463 GCA_034783895.1 Geukensia demissa | reverse complement strand
TCTATGTCATCTATGGAGAACAGAACACCGTTTCAAAGCTTACAGTTCAGTGTTGGGGAATTTTATGAATGCATTGGAGACACAGTAGAAGCCGAAAAAGTATTTGAAAAGCTATGCCCTGAAAATCTCATGTCTAAAAATGGAGAACTAGACAACAGTAAGCTACTAAGGAATGAAAAAAAAGCATGTTTATTCCTGATCAAGTGCCGGTGTGAAAACAGTAAATTGCAACCTGCAGCGGATTTTAATTCGCGATTAATTCAAAAGCTAACATAAGCCAGGATACGTCAGAATTGCAAACTTTAATTGATATTCAGAAAAAATTCCATCTCGAACTTTTTACGGGCAGTTAAAAATATTTATTAAATAGGTATAAGTATGACTCTGTAAAAAGAGCAAGTTTCAATATTTTATTCGTAATATGTTTTGTTTTAATATTTCAATGTGTGCAACGTCTAATTTGATGGTAGTCACAGACGTGAAAGAATAAATAATTCTCAAAAATCGCGAAAAACATGTCTCAGATTTCTTATTTAGGGTCTTGTTGAAATTTTAAACCATTCTTGAAACATAAAGGAAAATATTTTTGGTATTATTTTTAACGTATTGTATCTTTTATATCGAATGTGAGACAGTGTTTTCGAGATTTTTAGATGAACCTTTCATTTGTATATATAGAATATGAAGATAGTATGAAGAAAAAAAACTTATTTTCTTAACATATAAAAGGAAGCTGTTAAAATTAAAGTTTACCAATGTTGCTGTTATTTTTTAAGTATTAAAGGTATTTTATGCTACTTTTCTGTTTATTCGCCATTAAAAGACAATAGACTAGTAATATTGCAATACTGTAACATGTTTAAAGTAGATAAACTTAGCTTTAATACCCCTCCGTGATTTAATGATTAGCGTCCTTGCCTCGATTGCTGAAGGTCGTAGATCCGATCCCCGGCCAGGTTAAAACCAAAGACATTTTAATTTGCTATAAACTGTTTCTCCGCTAAGCACGACGCAGCCTATAGGAGTAAGAGTAAGAGTAAAAACTTGTCGGCACAGAGTTAAAAAAAATGTGGGTTAAGTGGGATGTCTTCCTCCGGACTGTTGAATAGTGACCTAGTAGGTTAAAAATCCGGTCCAACTTGTTATTTCGAAAATCTTCAGATGTCAAAACCGAAGATATTCTGTATCTCTCTCCTATGTAGGAAGTGGAACCTAACAAAAAGGTTATTATATATACCTTTTGCAATATTAATAATGTTTTGTCATTTGGCAATTCTGGATTCAGTTAGTTTCTCAAACATCACTGAGAACAGGAAATTAAAAAAACGTACAGTTTCCAATAAATCTACATCATACCTTTCCTCGAAATTGAGCAAATGTTGTTCATTAGATTTACGACAAATGGGATTATTTCAACCTTCCTTTTGTAAACTTATATATATATATTTGGATAAATAAAACTTTGGATAAATAAATTTAGGACTTTCAAACCTTTCGGAATTAACACCGAATCGTTACGTTGCTTCTTCCCGGTATTTCATTGTTAACTGTGACGTTGTCTCCTATGACCATTTGTATTGTATTACACCATAAATAAAGTTCCGCTGACGAAGACCGGCATGTACGGTCGAAAGCTAAGGTAAAATTTGAACGATTCTGTTTTATACCTCAATTTGAGAGACTATATATATATATATATATATATATATATGTGTGTGTGTGTGTGTGTGTGTGTGTGTGTGTGTGTGTGGCCTATGGTTTTTATCAGGTTTCTGTGTCGCCGTAGATTCAAATTTGTCTGTACCGTATCCTCAGTGATCGATAGCTTCTGCAGTCAGTTCGTATTAAAGTATGGGCAACAAAACTCCACCAGATTGCCTAAACTGGACTAAATTAATCTCAAATAAAATAAAGAATAGAAACTTAATCCTCTTCCCAAAACTCAACATAAAAAACCAAGGCTTTAATTGATTTACAAAATTTTGAGTCACCCTTCTTTGTCCATAAACCATTATAATGATTATGTTAAATTAAATTCTTTAGTCCAGAGTAATCCGCTTTATCCCTAAACTCGTCCTCATCCTTCTCGGCCTTATCGGCGGACTTTGCAAGATTTTCAGCTACAACGCTTGTATCAACAAGAGTGTTAAATCTACTGTAATATTCCGCACTGGCTTTCCCAAACCAACCAATATGTTCCATAGCCTGATCCACATTATCCGCAGAATTAGACAACGCCATTGTTACTGCACACCCCGCACGGAAACTATGAGGGGTCTCGCCGTCATAAAGTCCCAGAGTTGTCAAATAATACCTCAATCTTTCGTACATCACAGAATAATTTACAGGTTGATCTAGCACCTTCCCTCCTTCTGTTCGTATTCTAAACAGGTACCCAGTTGACAAATCAACCCCGTTCGACTTACAAAACTGTACGTATTCAAGTAACCCAATCACTGGGCAAATTTCAACATCCTCACACTTTTTGATGACGAAAGTATTATTCTTTCCTTTATCGCCTCTAAGAGTTTTTCCAAAAGTATGTCTAAAAACAATACCAGATTCATCATTTAACAATTTTACTTCCTGTGAAACAACTAAAGACAAATCAGTTGCACGATCGCCGGCAAAAAATTGCAACTTAAACCAAGCCTGATCCCTGTAAAATATAAACTTCTCCTTTACAGATTGCCTGCTCATTAATTCTCTGCGAATAAAAGAAACAATAGATTTAACCTTTGTTAAGAATATGGGCTTAGCTTGTTTCGGCAGTATGTGTGCCTTTGCCTGCTCCTCTTTCATCAATTTTAGGTATTCTTTCACCAAAGGCGCACAAGCCGGGTTTCCAGATCTCAATAAAATATCCCAATTTCTACCTAATCCAGCATCTTCAAAAATATTAGTTATTTGCAAAATGATATTCTCAACAGTCGCTGAAGACAAACGCTTCGGACAAGGACATTCAAATACACCTTGCTTGCCTAAATATCTACACCTCACATCATGAACAGTTGTTTTACCAAAACTGTCTTTCCAGACCAAAAACTTTCGCACATCCTCTGGCCTGCAAGACATCAGGTCTAAATTAGACTTCTGAAGAAATTGTTCAAACACACCCAACGTACTATTTTTCCTTTTAACAGATTTCGAAGAAAGCGTTCTTTCATCCAACTCTCGAATCCTTGCCTCTATTGCCTGCCAATCAATATCCTGTAAACACAAATAAACAACAATAATTATCCTAAACAAATGAAATTCGAAATGCTATCAAAGGCCACCTTAAACCCGTCTCATCCAACACAAAACCTTTCTTACTCGGAATCCTTATCACACCTTTCTGACCTTTTCCTCCGATACGCATTGATGCGGTTGAATATTTTTTCAACATAGGCCACCAAATTGGGATCGGAATCATTTCTGGAACGACAATTGTACATTCAACACCTTGCTCCTCCAACAAACATAACACAGGAAAAATCAGTACAAAAGGAGGATAAACATACATGTTAGACTCCTTTCTCAAATCTTGTGAAAAAACATTCACACCAGCAGAATCGGGCATAACCCAAGGGGTAAAATGACGCAATGGTTGTCCATTAACAACTGACTTCATAACATTTGAATCCAGAGACATCAAATCCGTAGAATGTGGGCCAAATTTTTCCTCCAACATCAACCATGCTTCCTCACTTAACATTGCATCTGAAATATCTAACTTTCTAGATGGGGCATCAGCCAAATTCTGAAGAGTAGGTACATACTGTAAATGCAAATCAACATTATAGTCAGCCACAAAACAGAAGATCCTTTTCAATACATCAGTCAACAAATGACATTTACTCCCTTGACCATTCCAAGCACCAATTACCGACATATTGTCAATCCTAACATCAAGACGCGAATTCGCAACCGAGTCTTTTAAAGACAACAAAGTTTGTAAAATAGCTTCAGCTTCCTTAACATGAATAGGTCTCAAATCCTCTGCCTCCCAGTAGTCTCCTAGCTCTATCGTTTTATCTCCTAATGTCACTACAGCACCATATCGGTATCCCGAAGAATCCGTTGATATTTCAATGCACTTGTGAAATTCCTGCCTCCACTTACAAAAACCCGACCAATTGTCTAAAAACCTCCAATGTTCCAGCTCAGCCCGAAGTGCATTTGAAACTTGAACCGACTTACTATTTCTCACGGAAAACGATATTCCTGAATTGACTTCCGAGCAAAATAACTTACATCCAGGTACCGCAATGGACATAGAAATGCATTTCCCACTGAATCTCTGAAGGGTCCTTAAATCTATCTCCTTACGCGAGAGTATAAATTCTCTCAACTCGGAAAACTTCAACCTTTTATCCTGTGGTAAAATAAACGCTTGTTTCTCTGAATCCACGAAAAAACCCAAGAATTTTTTGCATCGGGATGGGTCAAGAGAACATTTTTTCAACGACAAAGTATATCTAAGTCTTGTTAATAACTCCAATAAGACGTAAGACAATTTCAATCCCTCAATAAGACTGGCGTCTTCATCAAGCTCTCTTTTGATCTCAGTAACCGCGAATCGATCGTCTATATACAAAATGTTCAATACACCCAAACCCCTCAAATAAGAAGTAACATTCATACCAATTGTCTGATAAATAAACGGTGACGCCTTAAACCCAAAAGGAATTGTCGTATATGTCATAAAGTACCCTCCATATTGTATACCAAAATACGTCTGGGAGTCTTCCGTTAATTTAACATGATCATATCCCGATTTCTCATCACATGTTACCATCAAAGAGTTATGTCCCACAATTCTAGGAATATCCCGGAGTGTTTCTGAGTGAAATGGAGAATCTTTCACCAGTAGGTTTGAAAACCTCTCATCGTGACAGAGACAGGGTTTGCTGGGTTCAATCGTAATTGGCATAACAACTTTCGGTGGCACACACATTCCTACTCTACCGAGTAATTTTAATGACCCTGTAGCTATGCGCTCACACAACTCACTGCATATGAACTTAACGAATGGTATACAAGTACCAGAATTCGGAAAATACTGCTTTGGTGGCACATCCGAGTTATATGCTTTTCCCTTGAAATTTCCTTTAAAATGTTTAAAAAATTCATATACATTCACGCCCTTCTGTAACCATTGCAATACTTCTCCGCTGCCCATACCTTCGTCACACAAAATTTCTTTCCATTTGGGAACATTTTCATGTATTTGACCACTTAAAAAACAATCTGGGTCACGAAGTGGCAATGAGTTAATATCGAAAACAGTGCCCTTTAAAACTTCTTCAGCAGATACAACGGGAATTGTTGGCGAAGGGATCTCTCCCTGAAGTGTAACCCATGCTGGCTTACTCCTAACAACAACGCTCTCAGTATCAAATCCACTTTCAATTTCCCATTTAGGTAGTTTCACAAACGAAGACTCATAATTGCAAACCACATGATCTGTATTTTTCTGAATCAAAATAAAAATGGAACACATATTTAGAAAATTCAGCCAGCATCATTACACTCAAGAAGAAATCCCTTCGCCTACAATTCACGTGGAAAAAACCACTAGGGCATCAGTGTCCCTCGAATTGTTGACGAAGAAATTTCTACTCAATCTGGGTAATATTTGTAAAACATACGTTACCAATGATATAAAACTCGCATCTTTTATCCTCACAACATTAAAATAACGTGCCAACATGTAAAATTGATGAACCGTAAAATATAAGTCGTGTTCATATAAATACCAAGATCCTCTCATAAACATATTGTATCAAATTTTATTATCTAATACGTTACTTTGGACTAGCTTAGACATATGTTCACCTTCACCAAGTCAATAAAGCATTTATATATAAATAACTATAACCAATTTCTTTATATACATTATGAACCCGAAAATGATTCGATTTGGCTAGTACATGTAGTTGTGGATAATATCTAACTCCTTATTTAACCATAACCGAGTCAATGAACCATTCAATATAGGTAACAGTAACCTAATTACAACTGAATAATGACAGATTACCATAGATACACCTGCATACAAAATTCTGGAACCCTAGTACATATATTTTCTTCACTAAACATACACCTTAGCCCATGTGAATAAGCGTGGATACATAAGCGGACGTCAAGTTTACTCCTAAAATTCCTTATTGCGACAAACTAAAACAGTTTTCCAAAACAATACCGGCTTGACAATAAGTGTGATTTGTACATATTTCAGACCCGATTGCAATCCCCGATTAATATTCTGGTAATATCGGTTATAAGATATGTTTCCTAAACATCACTATTAACTTTCTATTATACAAATCTTTAATAAAATACATGCCTCAAGTTATTGGTCAAAACAACAATTTCTTTAAACTTAGGGAAAATAATTACCTAGAATGAAAAATAGAAAACAAGTAAACAAAAACATACAATTCGATTCTCACAAAAAACCCAAGAAGAAAGAATCAAACCACAATTCCTTCCAATGCTTTTTTTTTTAACATACAGACCAGCAAACATAACCACCCATAACAAGAATTCAATATCCTTGTCGAATGTTTATAAAAAGTTTCATAAGAATTCAACAAACTTCCAAAAGAAAACAGTATGAAATAAAAGTACACCAAACAAATAGCTAATAAAAAGAATGGGCAAACAAACCGGATTCATCGACAAATTCTATCACTATATAACCATGCCGGGTAGACAACACACAAACAAGAACGATCAGCAAACACTACGTAGGTCGTCTGTAAAAGGCATAAAAGAACAAAACATTTTCTGAAACAATTTTCTAACTATCAAACACAATTTTATGACTGTTTTTTAAACTGTTTCTCTTTGGCTTCCTTCATATCGGCACAATCTTTCACCATGTGTGAAGTCGATCCACAAAAGTGACATCCCCCGCGAGGGCGAAATTGCCTAGGTCTGCCTCTAAATCCGCGCATATACCCAAAATTGTAATACGGCTGTGGTTGATAAGCCTGCTGAGGAGGATATAAATTGTAGAGTGGCGAATCTTCCGGTTTAGGTTGACTAACTTCTTTTTTGGACTCAACTGATTTGGATTCAATTTTAGACATTTCGACACAGCCTTCGTAATAATATCAACAGCCTTTCCTCCCATTACCGACAAACATAAAGATGGCAAGTCAAGCTTTGTCTCATAACGAATGGCTTGTCTGAGCAACTCTTCAAACATATCGGCTTCTTCATGATTCACGCGCCTGGCTACCTTCGCAAGTTCTTCAAGTGTTAGTAAAATGAGGGGCGTACTAGGTTCTGCCTGCATACATAATGCCCTCACCTTATCTTTTAATTCTTGTACAACTTCTACTCTTGTTGACTTTTCTAATGACGATACTCTGTCTTCCAAACTACTAGAATCATCCTGTGTATCCTTCTTTCTCTTCTTACCATGGGCGTTACCATCTGAATCATTGGTCGAACTAGGACCAGCTCCAGGGGTCTGTAAAATAACCAAAATAAATCTTATTACATATGCATGTCTCTTGTATACAATTACTAATACAAATAAGAAAAGAAAAATATTCACGCAACAATCGTATACTTATACGTCCATAGAATCCATATTCACTAATAAAATATACATATAAAAATCACGTATCAATCATATATCATATATTATCCCGTTGTATTAAAAAAATCCAACTGGAATTAACATCAATACTCTATTAAAAATAATCTTATTCTTAAGTGTAAGCATTCATCACGCTACATCAAAATATATACTGATAATAAACCCATATCTAGATTAGTGCATTTATACGAGTAATAAATTGTCCTAAGTAAACTTAATTTAACCCTCCTTAAAGTTCATCTGGACAAATTTCAAAATACAAAAAAAAAATGTGTAGTCGTTTCTACAAATTAAAATTTTCTCCGAGTACAAACAAACCTGTACAATCAGAAAAATTTAAGGCATAGCTACAATTAGATATCAAAAAGATACATATATTTCTCATACACATTATCCAAATACTCACCTGTGTATTTTGTTTTCAATATATAGAATGAACAACACCTGAGTTTACCTGAAAAGGTCCACTCGATTCAGTATTAATCACATGTTTGGATACAAATGTGTATCCTCTTTATTGATATGTGAACTTCACCTTGACATTAAGCTAGCATCTCAGAACATTTTCCTATTTTGAACCTTCTATAAGATTGATAAAAACGCCCATTAGAATGGAATAAAAAATTTTTAATCTTAAAACTGAAATAAACTCAATCTGAATTACCCATATACAACTATACCTTAGACTTTCCCAATAGCACAGCACTGCATCAAGTCACGATATAATTTGTAGTGTACTCTTTACCATATTTTCCAAAATATTATAATGAACCTTCAGACATTTCTTAAATATCGGGCGATTTTTTTTTTTTTTTAACACTCTCATTCACTCCATAACCAAATTTTAATAGTAATTGAAGTTCAAACAAACACTCTAATTACATTCAATTTAAAATTTAAACAATAATACTATTAAGATATTTATGACTACTATGAATTATTCAATTCTTTCACGGTCCTATGATCATCTAATTAAAATAAATTTCCACGAGAAAACAATCATAAAAGATACTTAACACACAATAACAAATTGAAAATTCACGTCAGTAATTCTAGTCAATATTAAATACAATTTATCAAAATCGGCTTACCTCATCTGATAAATCCTGCCCTTTAGGCTGGCCAAATTCATTAGCATATAGGATAACACAATGAAGGGCCCAATGCCCTTCCTCCACAACATCGTCCTCCCGGCCGGCCAACATCAGGATCTCTCCTACTGATTCACCCGTAATTGCCCTCATATGGTTGTCTATATCCGTCATGCTCAGAGACTCCGTCTTGATGTCCTTTTGAACCCTGGCAAATTCCTTCAGGGACTCTGGTTTTCCTGACCTAATCCTTCTCACCACGGGTAGGATGTTGACATCTTTTAACGAATGTCGCTTCTTAAGGATAGTAGGTAACACCATCTAAAGGCCAATCATAAAAAATTCTATTTAACACACTCGTGAATAAATATCAAATATCTACCTTTAAAAAGAAATCAATAGTCTACAATCTACAACATACTATATAATCAGTCAACCAAATCGTAAACGTGTTGAACAAACAATCGAGTACGACTTCTAAAAATACCCATATTAAATGTTCTACCAGTTATCAAATAAAACAGACCCAAACAAAACTAGTAAAATACCGCAACATAATTCCTCTCATAAATCATAAAAAAGTTTAGAAATTTTTTTTTTTTCGTTACAAAATTAACAAGAGAATAAAACGATAATACCCATGAAATTACTCACCATTTATAAACATATACACATAATTCAAAACCGTCATATGTTAATAATTTTAAGTAAAGATACTAAACTAGTACCACGTGCACGGCACGTGGCATCTACGCAAAACTCAATAAAACAATCATTATTCTCATTCTACCCAACAAAACAATAAATATAGACATGCACGGTGTGTCCGTTCACAATTCATAAATACTTAACGTGTACTAGCTATTATTAAATTAAAGCCAACTACGTACTTTTACCATTCCGAATCTCAGTATGACACCTGAAAACATTTTCCAAAAAATCTTCTAACCACAAAGGTTTTATATTTACTTGACCACCCAGGTCCTGATTCCATTCTAACCACCAAGGTCAAATATTTACACTGACCACCAAGGTCTAATTCTCCTCTTGACCACCAAGGTCTGAAATTCTCTGACTACCAAGGTCTAAAATTCACTGACCACCAAGGTCTAAAATTCACTGACCACCAAGGTCTATTCTAATCTGAACCACCTAGGTTCATTTAAATAAAATAAATTTCCAATTTACCTTAAGTTCAATTCTCCAGATAAGCACATCCACCTGTGACCATGGATGTTGAAAGTATGATATTCCTATCTAGTGAATCACGTGCACTTCCGCCCAAGCTATCAACCAATGAGGATCTGTACAAATCGGAACAAAAATCAGTAGTAGCCACTGAACGATGAAGCCTTACTTTGTGGGAATATTTCCAAATCTTTCAGTAAAGATGAGGAAATTATTTTTAGTTGTTCCTATAGAAATAACAAAAATAATGTTTAGTAAAATTTGAAAGACCTTTTCTGTCTGTTTGTCCCCTTAGTATCATGCAGCGACAACTGTGTCTATAAACATGAGAATTTACAATTGTAATATAGGCAATAATGACGACGCACTTAGGATTCCCGCAAACGTATGTAACTAACTGTAGTAAAACAAATACACTTTTTAATTTCATACTGAAATATTTGCCAAGAAAATGAAAAAAAATCTTTCTCTGTTTGTTTACAAATATCTTTAGATAACAGCAATCACATTTGCGGGTTACAAAAATCAACAGTCTTTCCTATTCGCTCTTTGTATATAATGCACTAAGACATGTGAATATAGTTTTTACCCATACGAGCAGTACAACTAATAGCGGATTTGAAATTTCTTATTTACTTGGGTTACATGTACTAGATTCTGATTTGTTTCAATGTCTTCGAAAACAATGCAGTCTGGTTCTTATGTGTTACCTTTCATATAACAGGGAATGCTAAAATAAAAGTAATGATAATTGATTTATGAATTTTATATATTCAGTATGATAACACCTTTTACGTTTGAAAAAGGCATTCGCTGAAATGAGGTTTACAGACATAAGGGAAAGGATTATTAGTTGTATTTCATGTTCAATAAAAACGGATATTTTATTCGAATTATTTATAGAATGAGGTATCATATCGAGAGTTATGACATGGATATCTATGAAAACAATTTTATAAATTATACAGCTGTTACATCAACGCCTAGTACACTTTCAACAACGACAATGAAGACATCAACTACTTTAACGACATCTACGTCATCAGCAACAACTTCAACGAAATATAACCTTAAATCAGCGCCTACAACGTTAAAACCCTATTCTTCTAGTGTAAAAAAGAAAACTAGAACAACGAAACTTTTTTCTAGAATACTGAGCGCGATTGTGTCAACATATGCACCATTAAAGGCAAAACAAACGAAATACACAACTACAAAAGAGGATCCATCAGTTGTGTCTGTTACAGTCCCTGGTGTTATGTTGGAGAAATCTACGACTTCAGTTCCAACATCCGGATCGACAATCACGTTGCCTACAATGACAACAGAAATAGAACCACTAGATTCAAGCATTAAAAATGTACAGTCAACAACAGCAGGTGATGAAAACTTGATTTAAAATATTTGCTGAACAAATAATTAACTCATAAATGTATTTCTATATTTTGGTTCCATCCAAATTATGAAAAAATATTTATTTTTGTTGACAACGCTTGTTTAGTAAAAAACATCAAATTCAGCATTTTTTGTCATGTGAATGTGCTAACGAAGATTTAAATATCAAAATATTATTTTTATTTTTATTCTTTTAATGTATTTATTTATTTTTTTTATAAATTGTCCCTTTTGCAAGACATCATTACCTTTCTGTTAAAACAATTTAGGTATACTGAAGATTAGCAATAATAAAAATTCCTGTCACAATGGTGGAAACGACTGCAAACACGGAACATGCCTTCTATCTGACAACGAGTATGTTTGTATGTGTAACCCTGGATACGTTGGAAAATACTGTGAAACAGGTACATGTATCTATTAACGTCAAAACAAATATGGACTTAATTCTGTAAAAAGAGACTAAATCGTGTAAAACATGAATAACTAAATGCAGGTGAACTGTGTTTTTATTGCTTTTGTTTAATTTTACTCTACAGTCTCCAACAAGGAGCCACTCATTCTGTAAACCAAGATCAAGACGGCACCTAGTGTTGACAAAAAGTAGCATTTCATACATGTATGACTCTTTTGACCATTAGCGTACATAATCGGAAATGGTACGTTTAGTATCCGTAATTGTTTTTTCTAAGAAATGCCGGAATGACCTCATTCCATCTCTCATGTAGAATTTTTGCCAACAACGAGCTTTGTTTTGAAATTGACTTAGCAATCGACGTTGACCATCTATTTACCAGTGCGAAAAAGTGCAACGTATTCATTACGTTATTGCACTAATGCCTATGAAAACAAACAATAAATTTCGCTCTGTTTATTTTACTATAGTATTCGGAAGGCCGTTTGTATTTGTTGAAATATCAATTGCATGTAGATATTTTTCGTAAAATATTAAAAATAGTCACATTTTTTATTAATTTATTTCCGTACTTTTTTCGCAAAGATTGGCGTTTATTTCTCAATGAATTTGAAGCAGCTTTGTATTGGCATGTAATTGATATTGTAAAATATTCGCCCTTTCTTGGATAAGGAAATGTTATTAATATTCAAAAGCTTACTGTCCAGTGTAGAATACCCATGCGAGAGATCAAAAGTGCATAGTCCAAAGAGACAAGACAAATTTAAAACAAACTAA
>JARWCS010326454.1:0-12463 GCA_034783895.1 Geukensia demissa | reverse complement strand
GCCCCTTTAGCAGGGGTTCTATCTGCAGGCGGAGAAACCGAACGACCTATTTCTATACCCCGGCCGCCCTCGGGGGAATATTTAAAGGAGTTTGTCGCGACTTAGTAAAGAATAATAACTGTAATCTTTTATGGTATAGTTTTATACATGTAATGTCATGTTATATCATGTATTTGATTTGTAGACTGTACTTGAACAAAAAGGCATACAACCAGGTGGTTTGAACTTTGACTGTAAAGTCAGAAGAGAGTCGACAGATTTGAAAGATATGTTTATATCCCATATAGGTTAGTTATCATTTGGCCGATATTCTACTTCCATAGTAAACTGGAATAGATTAGGAGAACCTTAACCCCTCCATATATGAGCTGCGTCCGATAGAAACAGGCTTTATGCAATTCACAATTCAAATTAGTGTTAAAATATGTTTTGGGCCAAAATTATTAAGAGTGTATGTTAACGACATCTTTGAGTCCCAGAACTTTTAGGAATAATATTGATGTAGAAAACTCATTTGACTGAAAGGAATGTAACTTAATGTCTTTTTGATCTTCTGATAAATGATAGATGTACATGCACTGATACTGCGTAAGGCTAATTTCTATCTGATGAGGCTCATATACTACTCTAAAAGGTTTAGGAACACTCCAAGTTAAAGTAGTGGATGTTTAACTTTGCAGGCCTGTTTCTTTTTTAAATAAACCAAAATCGATCCACATTTTAAAAACAATATTTCCGATTACGTTTAAATCGAATAGGACAAAAAGTTCAAGACCTACTTTAAACTTTAAATTTAAAACAACGAAAATTAAATATATGTCAGAAAGATACGATCCACATTATCCACATTTATAATGTTTCAGGCTAAATTTATTTAAAGCTATTTCAAATTAAAAGTACACAGATTTATCCATTTTGTAGACAGGGTACATCCTGTACTTTATTTTGAAATTTTGCAGCAATTATTTCAATACCGAAAATGTGTGCAAATTTATATTTAAACAGTATATATTTTCGGGTAAAATTGCACTATTTTTTCTCCTCGCACAATTGTTATTGCCAGTGACAACAAATAATTCTGATATATTTTCTACAACCATTTCAGGTTATTAATTTCTTGAGATATTGACGTCTCATAAAATAGGTTTCTCGGTCCTTTTTGGCTAACAGATGGAATTGGCTTGGATCATTTTCCAATGACGTACTTTATAAACAACATTTTTTGTTAATCTGCTTCAAACTTATCTGTTATTGACAGAACCATTACAGTTTTTTTCTGAGGGGAAAAACATATTGACGTACATGTTACTCAATCAGAAGAATTTGTCTTTAGCGAGTTAAGTGGAATTGCCGTTTGTTTTATTGCATTCTTGACAAATGATCATAACATGATCAACTTCAAATGGACGACTAATATCTTTCGAATGTAATGGAAAAGTGTAAAGCAGCATCATGCAGCAATTGCAGATCAATTGCCTCTTTTTACTTTAATGCATTTGAATTACCGAAATTACCCGTTCTATTTATCTTACTTGAATGCAATTTAACCAAGCATTTTAATCAAGTATCGTTTTATAATAACATTAAAAATTAACTCTCAACATTTTAGTCAGATAATAATAAAAATGACAAGAATAATTATTCCAAATCAAAATAGCAAAAATCAGCTAACAACGGGTGGGACAATTTTTCAAGAAGTCGATTTGTTTATGCAATGATCATATTTTTAAATTGTATTCCATTGTTTACAAAAGACTTTTGTACCAAGTACTGAAATAGTGTTTCTTCATGATGCTACTAGAAGTCAATAACATTTTACTTATTATATCCAATTAAAAAAAAATTGTTGTATCCTTGTTTTCGTCCTTTGGTGAGCCCCCAGGTTATCCCTGAACTAGCCCTTTTTGATAAAACGACAGATTTTCTGAGAACTTCTTCTGCAAAATGTCTATACTTTAAACTAAGACACAAAGTTATTGATACTTACACCATGTAGGGATGCACTGATAATTTATTGGACACAGGTTGGTCGCATTACATCTTCAGTTTTAGTTACTGGAATGTGAAAGGTGAAAGGGAAAGGGTAAGGAAAAGGCTAAAGTATGTAAATACAAAATCTAATTTAGACTTGATTTTGAACTTCATAAGTGGAGGTGGGGGACTAAAGCTATAGTGCAATAATCCGGAAAAGGCAAAAGTTTTTAACAGATCACACGAAAATGAAAAATCAAATGCATCTTAGAACAATTATTATCAGTTGTAAGACAATACTTAGTCTATCAAAATAAATACTCAAGTTACTAGGTAAACCTATAAAAGGGAAAAAGCAAACCTAAAGACATCATTTCAGTTGAAATACATTTTTATAAATATTCCAGCATTTAAATAGAGATGTGAAAATTGGATATGACCAAAGATTAACGTATTATAACTAAGACATCCCCAGTATGTTTTTATATGAGAAGATCCAGTCTAAAAACATTAGATACATCTAAATAGAAAGTATTTTGTAAGATGACGATATTTGTTATATTTTACTCAGCCAATAGATCAACCGAAAGAGTGGGATGATAATTGATCCCCATATGATATCTAAAAGTATTATCCTGTAAGTTATAGATAGTTTACTGGTTTCAGGATATTGATGACATTTCACTGTGGTTGACATGAAACATTTACAACAGTTGAATTGCTACATCCGATACTAATACTTTTAACCTTTGAAAATATCAGACCTTTTTCGGCCGGACAATAATTTTACTTGAATCCACTTGTTATTGTATTTTGTCTAGGATTGTATTTATTACATATACCTAGTCATTGTTTTGTTAAAAGAGATATCTTTTTCTGGACGGAGTAATACATTTGCAAGTGTGTACGTTGATGATTGAATCGTATTTTGAACCTAACGAGGTTAGAACATGATCTTCTTTTCAAATATAGAATTTGTTTTTCCAGGTGCCATTGACACATTTGCCCGGGGATTGGAGATTGCAGCCAAAATATTAACTGACGGAGTAATTCCTAAATATGTCAAGGTATTCTCTGATCATAGCATCATTACTTGTGTTTCCTTCCATTTCCGGAATTATGTTGTTATGTCCTTTAAAATATGGCATGAAATTAGAGTTACATTGACATTTTGATTCGACTGTCACTCGGTGGATGGCAGTCTCATGGACAATCATGCCACATCTCCTATTTTTATATATAGGCTTAGTTGTAGAGTGAATAGTTCTGTATATACTAAAAATGAACTACACATCTTCAATAAAATTGTAATTATTAAAAACATTATCACTCTTCCCACTAAAAGCCAACATATGATAAAGGTCTAAACCCTCTTCAATACCTTACTGTATTCTGATTATTTTTTTCATCATTTTTTAAAAACCTTTGTAAAGACATTTTACGACGTATCGTAATGACCTTTTATAACAAGTATCGCACACATGTAGACTTTTCCCAAAACGACACTGACTGACCAAAATCGTTGTCCTTGTGGAGTTATTAGCCTTGTTATCACTTAAACTAATAAACCGGAACAGATAGCTGATTAAATGTATTTGAACAATTTGCATCTGGGTAAAAGAGATCCGATAAGTCCGTAATGAGATATTTGCCCTTAAAATAATTAATGAATCCTGTTAACAGTCAAAACGCTCAAACCACAGGTCCAAGAGAACTGGAACCGTTACCAGACAATTTAGGACTCCTATGTACATTTAACAATGGCAACCTTATAAGGTCAAAAGACAAATTTCAAAGTCACGTCTGCGATTTAACTCGAAATCGATCGCTCCAGTTTAATTTGCCTCGCTTCTAATCAACCGTATGAATTATACATTTTACAGATCCTTTTACCAACCGGATTTTATAGATCAGTTGATCGGGTCCTATTGAGACTTAAATTTACCGCCCAAACAATGTCGGCTTACTATTAGCACTCGAAGAGATGCATATACGTATTGAAAATTACGTTTGTTATTTTCTCACATGTCACGTTACATCTAGTTTTTTTTTACAGGTTGAGATATAGTTTTTTTTAAATTTGTTTAAGCCGTGTGCTCCAATTTGAAGGATTAATATGTGAATGTATTCGATTTCTTAAGGGGAAAACTGATTTTGTGGTTCAATAAAACATTACAATGCAACATTGTTAAATATTTGTAAAGTTTGAGGCAAATGGGTGTTTTGAAAATTATGTTTGAAATCCCGATCTTTGTCCGTAAATCTTTAAAATTCATGGATGTCTGCCTTCCCGAGCATGCTTATAAAAAGAAACATATTTGCATGATTTATTATGATCAATGCCAACAGAATTTCAGAGACCTACTAGACATCTCCTTGGTTTTTTTGGTTGATGTCGAGATGTCTTCTTTACAAGATGCCCACAGTTTCGAGGCATAAAGGTGAAGATATTATTTTTTGGTTTTGAAATGGGAAAAATCGTTGGCTGAGAAATTTTGAAAGAATCCTGTTCATTTCAAAGCTGGATGTCTTTTTCAAACGAAATTTAGCAGGTTGGGATGTGCGCATGTTCATTTTTTAAAAACGAAAATAATATCATTTTAATTGTTTACGTATTTTGACCGATGGTTGCCTCCCGTGTTTACCAATTTCAACATATTCTTATTTGTTTTGTACACGTTGTATTGACACAAACTTGTTCAAATTGGGAAGACGGAAAGTAAAAATTTCCACGTGCCAGAAAGCCCCGTCTAGTGTAATTCGCCTTGCCTCTAATCAACCGTTTGATTTGTATATTTCATACAACGCTTTACCAACCGAATATTATAGATCATTTGATCAATTCCTATGGAACTTGGATTTACAAATTCGGTTAAAAAATTTAAATTACCATTCGACTTAAGGCGTACTGAAAATTTGTTATTTTCCTGCATGAGTTGATAGCGGCAAACATGTTAGAGAGAAAATGTGTATCTAACAGAGATGTACATTTATTACATTGGGGACAATAAATATGGACGTAGGGCCGAAAAACTTTTTTGAACAAAATGCAATATTTCTAGTTTGTGATGCAGAGACCCTTAAAGTGACAAACTTTAAAGGCATACTGCAGAATACCATTTTATCCTTATTTATGATCAAAATTACAGACTTTTTTTCTAGTTTTTCTGTTATTCATAAATACCTACAATGAAATCATAACATAAGTGAGTTAATGCAATTTTTTTTCCAGAAATCCTGTCAAAAATATTTACTATTATTTTTTCAAACTGGTAAATAATAATTGAGTTGTATTTGAGCCATTGCTATTGCTATTATTTCTTTTGCTTATGCCTTCATATTTCTTGAATTAAATCACCATTAGTTTAACCGGACGGGTATATAGACATAAAGTGCTAAAAAGGAAATCATGGCCATTAAAGGTTCCAATTTATATTTTAGGAAATATTAAGTTAAATATTCACTTACTGGAATTTTACATCTTCCGAAAGTTCTGTGTCATTTATGCAAGTCATTTGAAATTATAAACGTCTATAAAAGAGTACCAGCTTGATGAAGGGGTGTCATCTTTGATTCTCACAAGAACTTTAAGAATTTCTAAATCCATGGTTTTCACCTAAAACAATATCATGACAAAGATGAAATTAAACATCCTTTAAATCGTATTAAAACGTTTTGTTGTTTCAAGAATGTGCTCGATGTTTTCTGATACCAAATATAGTAAAATATCAATGGAAATTTATCTTTTTTCAACAATATTTTGTTGATTAGTCTTTAACAGTGACGTCATAATGACGTCATGGTGCTTGTCTTTTACCTTAAGCAGTTGATATTCTATAGTCTTAAATTTGATATATTTTATTGAAAATATTTCGAAAAGATAAAGAAACCTTCATTCTTTTGGCAAAATTCGGATCAAATCGTCCCTACTCAATTTGTAAAAAATGCCTCGGAGATAATTAGTTAATGTTGAATTGCATGCATAACAGGATATGCTTAACCTTTTGACCTGTCAAATCTATCACTTTTTCTAATTTATTCGTTTTTATCCCTCTGGATGTTTTGCCCTGCAATAAGCATACATGTTTACTCTGCAATAAGCATACATGTTTAAACATTTAAAATGACATTTTGGAAAACACTGTCATCATGGTATTCGTGCTCAATCGGTCAATATGATTTACATTTTCTGTGTTGTATTTTTGTGTTCTTTTCCTCTTATTGTCAATATCTGTCTGTTTTCTTACTGACAATTTTCCATTACACCTCAGTTATTTTCTTTTTTCTTTGTTCTTGTTAACGAGTGGATATTACAATGAGGATCTCTCAGTAAGGTTTTTTCTTTGTGGTTTTCTCTTATCTGATATTCTGTAGACGTTTGTCATTTTTAATATGACTTTGATAATTGTCACGAGGAATGTGAAAAGGATATCATGCATTTCTTAATTTGATAACCTGTCTATAAACATAATAAAATATGCTTCCACTTGTTTAAGAGGAGTTTTTAATTATTTCCTACGCCTACTTCACATGACATACGATATTTTTATTCATTTCATGCCATTTACTTATTCAGTATAAATTTATTTTTTCTAGGAGCGTTACAGTAGTTATGAATCCGGCATAGGTGTAAAAATCAACAAAGGACAGACATCGTTTGAAGAATTAGAGGTATTTATAAAAGAAATCATATTCAATATCTCAGATTTCAATGCATTTGTAAGTTATTCAATAAAACACGTTTCACAAAACATATGAGATGAATGGCAAGGTAGACCGCATTGCATCTTCTATAAGCTGAACAAAAACAAAACAAAAAAACGAAAATAGAAAAAAGAATGGTATTCTACTCCTTTTGACAAGTTCGTAATACAAAATTACCAATGTTAAATAAATATTGAGCATTTTGGTATACTGTATGTACATTTCAAGGAGTAGCATTAGAACCAAAACATAGGAAACCGAAGATCACCAAAACAAAGGAAGCACTTAAACGAAACCGAAAATCAAATGGTCCTTTCCTTATATATTAAAAAGAATTTATAACTGTTGTTGTGGAAATATTTTTGCGACTTATTCGATAAAAACTGTTCCACCTTGGCATTGCCAACCTTCGATCCAACGACTTTACTTTACTTTGTTTTTTATTAACCTCAACAATAAAGTCATATAAAGTCATGAATACAATGGACATTTGATACCGAGAAGAGCTAGGTTGCCCATCATAACGCTCTAACTGTCGTTTTTAAGCACGATTCGAAGATAAAATGGGGGCAGAGTTACAATAAAATCTAAATTACAAAGGCGGAAATCGGTCATTGTCTTTCTTCTTTTAATATATCTAACTTACTGAAAGAAGACAAGGTCTAATGCCAGGTCTCATGGGAAATATATCAAGTTATAAATGTGAACAATTTGTAATATAACCTACTCGTACTGGGACAATAAAACCTCAAATACAATAGCGGAAAAATCTTTAAGTTTGTCTTAAAACAGCCATTGCTTAAAACGTCCAAATAAAATATAAACTCAAAAATCTCATAAAACCAAGAAGAGAATTAAATGTTTTTAGACGGACTCAATAAATATACCATTTCAAAGCAGGTTGAAAGTTTTGAAAAATTGAATTTTAGGCTGTTTCTAATTCGGACTTGTCAAAATACAAAATTAACAATGTTAAATAAATATGGAAAATTTAGGTATGCTATATGTACATTTCAAGGAGTAACCTCTCATCAGTAGCATTAGAACCGAAATATAGGAAGTCAAAAGATTCAAATATAGCAACGAAAGAAACGGTTTAAATATTTCCATTTGAAATTTGTAAAATTCCATGATGTTTTTTATATTTGTCTGATCGGCGTTCATTACGTCATGAACTGTATATTTCAATTGGTCCATGAATGTAACTAGAAATTCAAAAAGTATTACTGATCTCATACAGTTATACCGATCTCCTATTTTTTTGCCCCCCCCTAGCGTGTCTGAAAAAGGTATAAATCCAGAAAAGCTTTTTACACGCAGTTAAATTTGGCTTAAGAATATTTTAAGTAACGTATTAAGATGTGGAATTTTGTCTTTCTGGCATGCATTCTATAATCATTCTTTTAAATATCATAATCTAGTTTTTTTGTTAAACTAGTCTATGCACTCTTCGTCAGAATATTTATAATAAATTCCTCATCATTAAAGGCTGGAAAGCGACTGCAAGATAAGAAAAACCAATAAATGTGTATTATACTTGCAGTTTGAATCATTATTGTGTTACAGGACTTTATTTATATAAATTTACCCTTTATCCGTACGTTTTTATTAACAAAATGGTTTACACTCGGTAAATAGGAAACTAGATACAACAAATATTATTGTAACAGCACATTCACCAAACGATACAATATATTAATATCTAAATTAACCTCGAAATTATTGCGTGACTATCATGATCTCTAATATTTACATTACCACATGGAATAATTTGGGTAATGTTGATACTGATTGGTGTAATCAGTGAATAACATCACATTTATCGGAACATCAGGTGAATAACCTTATTATTCACCAGTGAATAATCGAACGTTTTTGTTACGTTAAGCAACAACTCTGCCATTCACCTATAATACTTTAACGACTGCAACGTTAAGTGAACAACCCGACTATTACTGTCACTGAATATCTTAATCATTACTGTCAGTGAGCATCATAATAACGCTTTAGGTTTGTTTGATAAAATGAAAGTTTTCAGACTTATCGAGTTAGTAGATGTCAAATCTGTCAACCTTACTATGTGTTATTCCCCATCAAACAAAACCTTTCGTGGAATGAATCATACTAGGGTTGACAATTTTGGACATCCATTTCCTTATTGGGCCATTATTGATATTGTAACACCATAACATATAAATATCACTTAGACGTGTATAGTGAAATCTTGTTGAAATTGAATAACATCTTGTTTAGCATAAGAACTTAATTTCTTAATGCAGACAATGGTGTAAATATAAAAATAAAAGAACACCACCTAACCCATCATACATTATACAAATTAGATGAAAGTCAATTCCCAGTGTAGGGGAAAATAAAGCTTTTATAATGTCAATGGTAAGCTTTTAATCATTATTTATTGCTCATTTTCAGATAGGAATAGTGACAATTCAAAGGTGCAACTTTTCACGGTAACTACGTGGTCTACTCATCTGTCAAACTATAGCGCGGAAAAAGACCAAGTTTCACGCTTGAGCTTGTCATAACGTATAATTTCTGCCATGCCAAGGTTTGTTGGTGCCACTCGAAACATTATAATCTGTCGACTACAGCCTGGTATCTTCCAAATAAAAGTTGCCTAAACCGAGAATGTTAACCAAAGCACAATTTTCCGGTTATTGCACAGATTTCAGAAGACATGATCTACTAATGACCGTCCCTGGAGTGGCAGACAACACAAGGGCAAGATCGCTACACCCTGGTCTTCCATCTAAAAAATCGATAAGTTAACGCAAGAACCACTGCAGTCGGAATACTGGATTGCGGAGGATCAGTCCCCAAACAGTCCGAACCGGCTTCTTCAACATGGCATTTTACCCAGAAGGCCATACTTTGTGCCAATATTGACGACGTTACACAACTTCCACGCAAGGAGAAAAGTTCGCTTCTCTCTCAATTTAGCCTTGCATTCAGCGCTTCATACGTCTATGACGTGCCGAAAAACATTGAATTGTGACGTCAAAGATTTTAAAATCTCTCATGACGTTAATTTACTCAACAGAAGTCAAAAGTAAAAATTTTTTGTTTGAAACCAAATACACGTAATTGAAAGTGACGATAAAGATTAGTATTAAGAAAAATAATAATTTCCTAAAATATTTGAGATAAACAAGTAAACTGGGCGCCTGTCCCAGGAATGGCGGACAAGTTGCTAATTTGTTGCGGATTACTACAAATTGCAAGATTTTGCTATTGCTAACATGGCTGAATGCAGAGACGTACTCATGTATAAGTATTCATACATCGAAGCGTCACTGCGACGGAGATTGGACGTTACACAGACGTGAAGGAATACGAAGGTGCAGTAGATTGAGAAAGTGGAAATTTCAAAACTGGCTTAGGTAATGTTTTAACGACGAGTTCCGGTTTCTGCTACAGAGGCGTAATTAAAGAATGCGTGTATATCGTTGTGGGAATGAACTTGTCTCTGTATCATGTAAACGGAAGTGAACAGTTTCGGCGGAAGCAGCGGGAAGATGTGAATGATGATGTCTAATGACCGTAAATCAGATCTCGAGCACATTCCAGGCGTTTTAACAGCCAAAAAGTACAGGGACAAAATCTTCCAACCTCTACTTCTTCCTTTAATGGACCAACACGACAATGCTAAGCCTCACAAAGCTCATGTAACAAGAGATTATCTTGCCCAAATGTGCTTCACTGGCTTCAAAATCAGATTGAACATCTATGGTACCAACTGAATATGTGTGGGCACAAACGCAAACCTCGACCGCAGATCCTAGATTAACTTCGTCAAACATTAAAAAAGGAATGGCAAAGAATACCACACAATAATGTGCGAACATTTATTGATCCTTTGCCGAGGAGATGCAGAGCAATGGTAGCCGCTCGGGGTGGTCATACACGATACTGTCTAAAAATTAGCCGGAAGTCACTCTGAAATGTGTTCTAATGACATTTAATTATGAACTGTCACTGTTTAGGTTCTGTTTCCACAAACTCCTGTATAAAAAAATGTTTTCCTGACAAAAAAATGTTGAAATATATATGGATATATATAATTCAATAACTGCCAAAATAAGTATTGATCGAAATATTCTGTTTATGTCGACGATTTAAAAAAAACGCAAAGTTTGTCCATTTTTATTGATGTGTATACCATTTTTTGAAATACTGAGAAAACGGCTATGGGTTAATGAACTGGAGAAACTTACTACAAATGTACAGGGGTGATCCAAATGCAAGTCTGTCATAGCATTTTTTATCCCTAAAGTCACTGTAACACTAGATACAATTTATATTATAAAAAGACTCTGCATTCCAATAATAAAAACGCATCACAACCGCTTCTATGTGTACAATTCAAAATCATACATTATCTATATACGAGATATCCGATAATAATCTTCTAAGTGATTTGCTTGATGACACTTCATTCACAAATGAGTACGGTCAAAATTGTTCTTAAGAAGAATTTCGCCCAATACAAAGAATTAATTGTATGACGATAAAGTCATCTGTCATTTTTTTCGTAAAGTGTACCCAAAAAATATTCAATGACGTAACAATTTACTAAAAAATATACGTATGAAAATAATTTACGACAAAAGTACGTGAGATAAAAACTGTCTCAGGACAAAAAAACTTTAATTTTTTAAAGTTTTAATTGTAATCCTGTGGTTGCAGTCTGCATGTATTACAGCACCTGTTAAAAAACTATAACCTCAGACTTAGTATAATACATGTATGATAATTATTGTACATGTAGGTCGCATGGTGCAACGCAATTCTACATGTCATGCACATGCTTTATGACGAGTAAATTTATATGCAATGACACAATTTTTGACATGGTTAACATTTAAATGAAATTGTATCTACCGGTACCAGAGAGATGAAGTTAATTAGATTCAAACCCAACGTAGAGTGCAAGTCTAGTGTAGAATACCCATGCGGGAGATCAAAAGTGCAAAGTCTAAAGAGATAAGACAAATTAGAAACAAACCAATGGATAAAACGCAAGCAAAAGGAACAAAGGCTTGGAACCCACGAACTCCCTCTAGAAGGATAGCATCCCCTCTCTTGCGCGCAACACCCGTCTTGGAATCTTTTAACTCTAATCCGGGTCAAAGTCAATCCGAGAAGAGGTCAACTTATTTTTGTATTACTTGTAACAGGTCCATAGCTAGCTGAGATGCGCAAAACATCAATGTCATATATTGCAGACATGTTTTGTTCTAAAAGACATCCTTTTGCTTGACACATAAAAAACCCATACTAATAATTAAAATAAATAATATTAATATTAATAACAAAAATCAATAATTAAAAGTAATAATGAAAATTATATAATAATAATAATATCAAAATAAGAGTAGTCATTATTAGCCCTGATCCTAATATATTATATTTCAAACAAATATTGTGTTTTTTTGAAGAAGAGCTCAAAGATGATTAAAGAGACCAACAAAAACTAAACATCGAAGGACTGACAAGTCACAGCTAAAAATATAAGGTTCAAAAGATCAAAAGTAAAACACTATCACACCAACCACTGTACAGAAATCCAAAGATGAAAAACATGAACCAAATAAAATCAGACTCAGATACTTCGGAAGGACACGCCGTTTCTGATCCACTGCTGACACCCATTGTGTTATTTGTCGGATTTGGCGACCCATTTCGATCTGTTTGGATTTGAGTGCTTCTTTTGCTATATTTGACTTCCTATTTTTCGGTTCTAATGCTACTGATGAGAGGTTACTCCTTG
>JARWCS010326443.1:0-12464 GCA_034783895.1 Geukensia demissa | reverse complement strand
CCCCCCGAATAAGCAGACGTTTAACAGATACATTTTACAATGGTGACAGTTTCATGGTTACTATGTACAATGGCCACATAATCATTATCCTTGTTATATGATATTCTTGATGGCCTATTGCACAACATATTTCGGGTGCTTTTGCTATCAGTGGATATCCAACGAATACAATGTCCATTTTCTTCTGCTACTAAAATGTTATCATTACCATCAATGACAATTCCATTACCATTGGTAAACTTGTATTTATGTTTCAGTGAAGATGGAAATGTGATATGTGTTGGGGTGCGATGCGGTCATGAACAAGTATAAAGCCGTATTCCATGTTATTGTCTAACAATTGTGGAACATAAAACAAATGTTATGAAGAGGAAAAATTATATACTTGCATTTTACATATACTTTACATACACTGTGTGATTGTACCATTTTAGTTAACTTTAAAAAACATGCCAAATAACTATAACTGATGCTTGAGTTAATATAAAGAGAATCGCAACTTGTTTGCTACTGAAATTGTAAGATTTAAGATCAAGCCTTGGCAAGGAGTTGCAGCGTAAAACACAAAAAATTAAGAAATAATATAATCAATGCTTAAACAATGTAAGGCACTTGTTAAGTTAAAACGTTATCTGAAAACTTGTTGAATCGTAATAATCAGTAATAATAACTTGAAATAAATCGGTTGAGAGTTGTGATTGCATAGGAATTAGAGAAATGAATTTGGATAATTTGCCTGCATGAATACATGTCTATAAAAGAACAAATAAAGAAAAAAGCTAGGAGACCACGCCATAAGACACAGCGGAGAATTGTTGAATCTAAAGGTCACCACAAGTCCTTTCCACTTCTTGTGACGAGCTCTATATCGTCCCATATAAACAAATGTATGCGTATAACCATGAAAATCTTGCTTCTGTGCAAAACATTTAATGATAAATAATTCTTTCCTGCATAATTAATAAGACACAAAAACGGCAATGCAAAATTGAAGAAAAATGGTCGGTGTTTCTTTGTTTCGAATAATTTTAAAAGAATACGGAAAAAACGATCATACAATTTAAAAATTTTTTAAGCACCTTAACGGGACCACGGATTAAAACACTGCTTCATACCTAAATTTATTCTTCGTAACTGACCAAGTTCTTTAAGTTTGTTTCGAAAACTATGCACTTTTGATCTGTCACATGGGTATTCTACACTGGACGTATATTGTTTCGCTGTTTAATCATGTTTCGCAACGATTTAGATCAGGCATCACTTGTAAATAACAGTTTCATTTGGAAACAAGAATACATCTAAACTCATTCGAATAGTTTACATCATGATATTTCTTCATATTAAATTAAAAAACATCCCAAAGTCAAGATATACCCTTTTTTGTTAAACGAAATACGAGAAACACTTGAAGGGTCATTTGCACAAGATAAACACCAATTAAGTCTATTGATCAAGATATAAAACAGTAATAAAGGATATAAGTATACAAAAGAAAATGTATGGAATAAATATTTCATTTTAATATAAACTTCATTTGGAAGAGTTTAACAATTTATTACGCTGATGCTTATTAAAAAATCATTTTCATATTTTATATTTTACAGCTTTCGTTATGGTATGGAATGTGGTTCATTGTTGAAGGCCGTAATGGGACCTGTAGAAGTTTAAATTGTACTGTCATTTGGTGGGTGGCTGTCTCATGGACAATCATGCCACATCTCCTATTTTTATACTAATGAGATCTAATAACAAAAAGAAAATCATGGATAACTAAGCAAGTGATTAAACTGTCAATTTTGAATGTAATCTGACAAAACAAGACAAGTTAATAATTTCATACGAAATTATGACAAATTACTTTTCATTAGATATTTTCACTTTTACAGTAATTTGGTAAATCTTTTTGACAGGAGTTTTGACATTTGTCAACAGGTGATGTAATTAATTTATTATGGGAATGTTATAAATAAATCATAAAACATTAACATGATAAAGTGATCATCAACCGGATGGCGATCAGGGTTCCTTTTTTAGGAAAAATTCTGGAATTAGAATATAGAAGAACTAAATACCATATACTTAATAAAACATAATGAAAGTTAAAAAAAAATTTGAGTACAGTGTAGAATATTCATTTGAGAGACAAAAGTACATAGTCCAAAGAGACAAGACAAATTTGAAAAAAAAACTAAAAGATAAAGCGAAAACAAAAGGAACAAAGGCTTGATTGAGGTCTTTAATTTTCTCTTACCTTGAGAAATTGAAACAAAAATTTTTAGAGGCGAAATTATCACAAATTTTTGCAAGAGAAGCCATTTTCGATACTGTATATCGGATTATTTTCGCGCCGGCTTCTGTTCGCAATTTTGCTGCCAAACAGATAAGTATAATTTTCGCTGAGTTTATGATTCTTAATTATATCATAAATTATAATAATTGAAATAATTTACATAGAGTGATATGACATGTATAAAAAGTAGAATATATGCGTCGGGAAATTTCGCGTTAAAATATCAACCGTGAACATAGCAAACAGTAAACTCATGCGAAAATGTCCCGATATATGGTATTTCTTTAAGAGCTTCCAAAAGAATAATCTGACATATCATATTGTTCGAAATTGAGCTAGCCATCTAAGGTAAGAGGTGTAAATAATAACCAAGAAAAGAATGTATAAATATAGAGAATTTTATTATTGTCTATATATTTACAAGTAGTAAAAGTAAAATGACCAATAAAAGACAAAGGGTTTAATGACTATAAAATTCTTTATTATGTTCAAAATATACAGGGTGTGGTATCTGTTTTCTATTTATTTCAATTGATTATTAGATAAAAAGATTGATAAAAATTGTACTGACCGACGACTTTAAGTTTTTGACAATAAGTCCATACCATAAAGGAAGCTTATATCAAAGCCCCCTTCCCCCAGAAAAAACCACAAAATCTGAAAATATTCATCAATACAATCGTGCTGTGTTGCCCCACATTTTGTACTTCTGACCTCATTTGATGAATATGCCATCCTCAATCATGATTTGTTTTAATTTGCGACTGGTCATTTAAAAAAAATGACAAATATATAATATAAATATAACCATATGAACAATGACATTTGTTTTTTTTTGTTTATATAATGTGTATTTTTAATCAACTTTTAATTTAACACATAACTGGTCTCTTTCAAATTTTAAAACATATCTATGCCAAAAGTTTTGTTACAAACGACCAAAATTTGTACATCTGACCTCATTTGATGACGCGCAAATCAAGGTTAATTTCAATATGCGACCTATGTTTTAAATTAATGCAACAAGGGAATTTGAACTGTTCTGCATTCAAAATTTGTTAAACTGATCTCATAAGAAAAATATTCAAACATTAATCAAGATTTATTTTAATGTGTAATTAATTGCAGCAGTAAAGATTAAATCTACACGGTTATTGCTCGTAAACTACTTATTTATTGCACCATTCAGCCAATTCTTAATCATAATTTTGATAACTATCACATGGAGTCCAGTGTAGAATACCCATGCGAAAGACCAAAAGTGCAAAGTCCAAAGAGACAAGACAAATTTAAAACAAACTAAAAGATAAAACGTAATCAAAAGGAACAAAAGCTTGGAATCCATGAACTCCTTTACAAAACAGGAGTGGGATCAGGTGATCCGGACGGGTAAGCATCCCTTGTCTTGCGCGCAACACCCGTCGTGAAATCCTAAATCTCAAATCTAAAATCACAACACACTGTGAAATGTGATGAGAAAACTGTTTTCACCAATATACAATTCCTTATTATAAAGAGTTATATATCATCAGGAATTTGAACAAAAGCTTGCTTTAAGTAACTGTTAAAAACGTTTTTGAAGTTAACTTTGGATTCTAGTACTTGTAATTCGTTTTTGTTTAATTCTGAATTATGTTCAAGATAAGATATACGAATATCTACAACAGTTTTGCATTGTTTTAGAAAAGCATCAAGGAATTCTTTAATCGGTCTTCTCTCGTTTACACCCTTTTTTACAATAAGAAGAAAGTGCATAGTGTATGACAATACGACACTCTGGCCATTTATTTTCAGAAAGCTTATAATTCTGGGTCCTCGACGATCTTTAGATTCCCAGTAATTCATGGTCACATGGATTATATCTATAAATTTTGGTGTAATGCATTATCGGGTTGCTGTCTTCAATTTTAACATCCGATGTAACGGATGTAATAGTTAAAACATTGCTTCTATTATTTTTGGTTACTAGTACATTATTGGGTGATTTTGTACGTTGATTCTCAATATTTGTGGCAAAGTGGAAAGCAATTTTTCTTTAAGAACATTATGGTTACATATTGTAATGCAATTTATATTTATAATTTTCTTTTTTAAGTTTTGTGTGTAATATGAATATTTTACTGTGGTGCTTGATTTAAAACTTGAAGAGGCTAAGAGCGATTGTGTGTACACAATTTGTAACAAGGACAGAGATCAACCAGATTTAAACAGGCAAAAAAAAAAGAAAAAAGAAATTAAATAAAAATCAAATACAAAGTAAAACGGACTTCATTTAACAAAGTTCTCAGTGGAAGGACGAGGAATCGATGAAAATTTTTAGTAAATGCTGATTCCGCTGAATTATGGCAAAATTATATAACAAAATTCATTGTTCAGCAGAGCGCGAAATTGACATTTGTTTTAGTCTAAGAAATAAACCCCACTCAGACTACTGCTCTAAATTGCCGCATTTTATGATAACTTTTTATACTTACTGTAAATATTGATACTTGTGCTTCAGTGATCAGTAGTTACATAGTGTGCGGGGTATTTTTGTTAGTTTTGTAAAACATCGTTAAAATGCCGTTTAGATACGAACATGTTTTGATTTGATACAGTGCAGTTTACATATAAGTTTCATACCACAAGAGATTATTTCTATAATCAATAAAGTTTTTTTTGCCAATAGATAAATGGCGACAATATCTTTCTGCACAGTTTATGGCGAGCTTTAAAGATGGTGATCAGTGTTATTAAATGAAGATAAGACTTCCTATTTCTGATTATTAGCCTTTAATAACAGCATCACTCGGTAATGTCTTCTTATGTGTATAGTATATAGGACCAAAGTGATTCGCACTTCATTGAATCGATCAATTTAAAAATTAAAATATTAAATTTCACGGTAATCTAATTCAAGTGCCAGGTTGTCCTTTTTATTGGCGACAAATGTGTAAAAAAATCTTTGAACAATTGAGCAATAAATATAATGGATATAATTAACAGCATTACGTATCCAAAGTACGTATAATGTACTATTTGTATACTGACAGAAACTTACTGTACAAGCAGACATATATTTCTTTTATTGAGTATTGCATAAAGAAAACAGTTTATCTAAGTGATATAAAGACGTTCAGCTGCTAGATTGTAAAGGTAAGCAATTTTCAGTATATATTATGTAACGTGATTTGATCAAGTGTAATTAATTCTTGTTTTTTTTTCAAAAATACACACCTTCTCATTATTCAAAAATCTAAAACAGTAAATGATGTTTTTTTAAAGAAAACAATATTTTCAATGGTCTTAGACCGTTATTTGTGTGATTTATAGATATCTTTGTGGTCCTAAAGTACCAATCTTCACAAAAATGAGGTTGTCAAAATTAATGATAAACAACAACACTGATGCAACAACGAATTTGATGGTTCATACGTTTCATTCCTGTGACTATTTTCGCTTCTTATTACCAGACGATATGGCAAATAAAACAACAAAATCATCCGCTTACAAGATAATTTATTTTTTAAACAAAATTTCACAGCAAATTTGAAAGAAATATTAAACAGTAAGTTATTTTGGACGGAAACATATAATGTGGGAGTTGGTTTAATTTGTTATTTTTATAAATATCATCGATGGTGTCATGCCAAATTATATGTCACTATAGCAAATTCTAAAATTTCGGTATGTAATCTGCGTGTCACAGCGCCAACGAAGAAACATTAATATAATTTATAGCAGACAGAGGAGACACTGTACAACTTACCCTAGAAATGCTTCAGACCAAATATAAAATCAATCCAACATAGACACGCCGAGAAATTTTTGACGATTTTGATTTTACATCACAGAAATTCACTCAAAGTCTCGGCTAACAGGAAGTAGACGTGCGAAGGACCTGAAAAGGGGAGACACGGTTCAACACACTCTGATAATTCTTCAGATCAAATATCAAATCCATCAAACATACACAAGCCGAAAAAGACGAAAGAGGATGCGAAAGGAAACCGAAGGCCAAACAAAAAGGGAAGGTTGACAGACACGGCAATCTCTAGAACACAAACAAGACGGAACATGACACATATACTGATATTAAACAAAAATTACAAAACTATGAAGAATGCGGGCCCAACCAATAACCGGGGTGAACTTAGGTGGTCCGGAAGGGTGAATTGACGGACATACGGACGATGGTAAAACTTAATGTCCCGTCGCTTAAAGGCGGGGGCATTAAAGCAGATTAGACACGAACCATTTGAATTTTGTGAAGCTTGGAAATCTTTTTAAAATTTCTTATTCTAATTTTGCAGAAACAAACTTGTTGACTTGGAACAAAAAATGACCAAAATTGAACCTTACTGTCAGATATACTTGTATAAACTGCATTAGAATTTTTTTTATTTTCGAAATCCACATCATAATGCTCTTTTCAGAAAATCAAATGATCCGTGCAAAATTTATAGAAAAAATTCTGCGATTAATATTATTAATGAATACTTTATACATTAGATTAATCAGCGTTCTAATTGCCCTTTTTGTCATTTGTATATAACTGGGACAAAATTTTGCTTTTGTCAAAACCCTGCTATGTTTGTAAGATCTGCTTTCGTTTACAGATTTCTTGCAAATTAAAATATAATCTTGCATTTCAAAAAATCAGATTATTATCAGATTATATCTGCAAGATTCTCTTATACTTAGTATAACATTGGTTTCATTTACTCGGATAGACTTGCTGAACAATCACGCAGATAATCAAAGGTACTTTAAACCTATAATGAATATATAATTCGTATTTTACGCATTGTCCGTTGGATAAACTATTTCGTTAGTATTTTAATTATAATCATTGCAATTTATTTGCTTTTAAACTATTTTAATCATTTCGTATATTTTATATAAGCTAGACATGATATACAGAGTAGAATAACATACAACAAAAGTACATAGTGCATGAATTGTTCATTATTTGGTAGTAAAAAAGATATATAATTAAAAAAAACTATGTTGACCCCTTGAATTTTTAGATTCAAATGTAAATGTATAATTTTCTAAAAAGAAGAATTAAGAAAGTATGAAATTCTGTATGGCATGAGATTTTCATTGAGATCGAAACAGTAATTATGGAGTTATATAATTCAAACTATAATAATAACAGTAGAATCGGCTCTTAATAACCTTTAACGTTCATTTAAAAGAAAGATGTTGCAATCAGGATAATGACCAACGGAGGCAATCAAATCAATTTGAATAAATGGGAAAATGAATGTATTGGGCAAAACAAAACCTACTTAAAATAATACTAGACGGGGCATGTCGACCACAACTATGACAAACAATGGGGCATATAATTGACTAGAACTACCAGAACCCAAGTGTTTTGTAAAGTTTATAATACAATAAAAGCAAGATAATTGTATAGGTGTAGGTATATGTAGTTTGTTTTGAGAGTTATATCACGGTGGGTATCGTTGCCCTGCGACAGCATGATTTTATCCGGTGGGTTAGTTGACAGTTCAATATTTCAATTTTTAAGATTTCTGTAAGCGTTTTTATAGTTTATTTGTATAGGCGAAAGGTTTTAAATACAAAGATGAATCGTCCCACATATAAAGACAATAGAAACTAGTTTCAACAAGGTCCAAAAAACCTACATCATACGGAAAAATCCAGAATGCTCCGGAAGAAAATCCAGGATTTCAGAACTTTTGAATTTCAATGAAATTCCATCTTTTGTGGTTTTTGTTGAAACTTAACAGTTCTATATTTGGGTAGTCGATAATAAGAAAATTGCAACATTTTGTACAGAAGTAAAACTGTAATATGATATAAAATATTTTTTTTTTAGAATATAGCCTTGTATTTTTAATTACCTCACCTATTTCCGTTCTTAAAAGACGATTGTGTATCATTTTCATTTCTAATTTTGATAAACAGTCTAATCTTTTTTATCAACCCGTAGTTTTTATACTCTAAATTTTTCGTCTCTAAGTTTACATTTTTCGAGAAAAAAGCCAGGACAACGGAAAAAAATCCGGTACAAAACCGAAAAAAAAATTAGCTTATCGCAGGACAATGATACCAACTGTGTATATAGTGTAGAAGAAATAGATGGCATTATGATAGCTATTTCATGGAGGAATGTGTTTGAACGATAACGATGCAACTCCAATACTGTCATCTTCGTCTAGAGTGATAATGCACTTTCTGCCCATTGTAATAAAAATGTATTTTCCAAGTACTTTTCTCTTGTTTCATAGGTAGAAATTAATAAGGTAGAATTAAGGTAGAATTGATATTGGCAATATGAAAATCATATCAACTGATCCGTGTCTTAGATGTTTTTGGACAATTTAAACATAATGACTATACACTGGAAGTCCAAAATATTGTAACAGATCATCAGAACCTGAGGTATCGCCTACTCTCGCTGTTGTCATTATAATAATGATTCAATTATAATACCGATAAAATGTCTCCTTTAATGTCAGAAATTGAATATATGGTACAGAAATTGAGGGCCTATTTTCAATGAGAAATTTGGGGCAGAAGCATCTTAGAGGTTTAAATTTTTGGTTCTGAGAACCATTTGAAGAGATAGTCGTTCCAGCACCTTTTCAGATACTAAATGGAATAGTCTATTTACTTACAGATGAGCAATCATTTATTTTTATAAAGGCCATGGAAGTTACTTTAGATCCTGTCTTTTTTGCATCATTTTCGATCCTGAAGTGCCCCTATACCGCTGACAAGTGCGTCTAGAATTATTTAAATTTTCAACACTGTTTGAACTCTGGAATATTGTCCAGCTGCCATTTTTCTTTATAATATTCCTCCTGCTTTTTTTGAATCCTCCGTGATTTTAAATTCATTCCATGCCCTCTCCTAAATATGAAATTTGTTTCTCCCTTCACAGTTTTAAGTCACATTTTTACCTGCGCCTGTATGCATCATGCTTTTTTTCTTTCAAATTCCCTCCACTCTACCGATAAATATTAAATGGTTCCTTCCTCAATAGTTTTTAGTCACAACATTACAGACTTCGATAGATGAGAACAGTTGGACAATTTGTATGACGAGCACCACTTTACGACCGCTTCAGAACCAGCCAAAATTGGCTATTGTTGAAACTTTTTGATGGAAACGTAATAAATGGGTAACGACATTGTAGTCTGCTTTCTAGTAGTGTGTTGAATTTTTTTAAAAGTTTGAAATCTGTTTATGTCTATAGATATGTTGATATTTTAGCTGCTAACAAGGTAAATCGTTTAACTTCCACTTTTATTTTAATTTTGCGCATCATTGTAGAAGTAAGAATCATTTCGTAACAATATTGCATATCCTCCTTTTTCTTCACAATGTTTTGCCGCCTTTTTCGCATCCTGCGTGAATTAAAAAAACCTTTCACACCGTCCCCACCTATATATCAAATTGTTCCTCCCTTCACCGTTTAAGTCACTTTTTGCATCATACCTTTTTATTTCAAATTCATTCCATGCCCCAAATAAAAATTTTATGGTTCCTCCTTAAAAGTTTTTGCAGGGAAAATAATAAATAGGAAACAAAATGAGAAAATAAAATCTTGAGTCATTGTAAAAAGTTTATGCTATTGTTTTTTTCTGTTTCCTCTTTTTAACCATATTTTTGTACTTGGACTTGAATTTTTAGTTTGTGTTTAGTATATCTTGAAATATTTTCTTAATGCAGATAATAAGTTTTTCCGTTTTGTTTTTTATTTTGAAGGTCGCTGTTTGTTTTTAACAAGAAGACCCTCCCCCAATTTAAAGGAAAAGAAACACAAAACTAAATTATAATTTTATTTGTTTTAACAATATTACATAGAAATTATTAGATAAAAACAATTTTTGACCATTTCTTACGAAACATATTATAACTGTTCATGATACAACTTCAATAATTTTTGTCTACTTTTTCAAATAGTAAATTATAAATCAAAACATTACATTTCATTAAACATTCACAATTTAACGTGTAAACATGATACTAATCTCAAGTTTATTGGCCTTTAAATTGATTGGGATTTTAATCTTGTATTTAGAAACAATTTCAGATCCTGACAATAATAAGCCATAAATCACCATTTCAAGGTGATCAAAGTAATGAACGACTACAGTCAAAATATTTTACCGTAGTTTGAATAAAATTCTACTTTGATGTCTGTTCCTTCGTAACTGATATTTTTTTAAAGAGAATAAGATAGAATGCAAATTAAAAAGATTGTACATTTTAATGAATCTCATATCTGGAAATATTAAATTCAATAGTCTGAATAGCTGAGACAAAACAAACCACACCTGCAGAAGCGAATTACACATGATAGTTTAATTGAAATAGTTTAATATAGATGTATAATTTTAATCAGGCATTGTCGTTGTAATTTCTACCTTCAAAATCATCTGACAGACAGATTTGATTTTTAAGCCACCCTCATTAGGGATCGAAGTCGCATCGCTTTATTCATCTAGGATACTGCGCCTAACATGAAATACATCGGTACAACATACTTCTCCGTCAGATCCTTTCCTCTCTTTAATATATAGGTAATATCTTAAACCTTAATTATAGATGTCCCAACAAGGCTTCGACAACAAACATCACTATGTTAACTGAACAATACGAACCTTATAAAAACCAAGGGAGAACTCGTGTGCTCTGGAAGGTGCTAGTAGCTCTTTCTCCACAAGAAGCAACCTATGATGTTGTTCTTACTCGAATTAAGTCGTGATTTCCAAACGACATTGTCAGCAATTCCGATAAGAATCCCCCCTTTATAAGCTTGCATTCAACAGCAAATTATTATCAAGACCACACTGATAGAAAACACAAGCTCGAAAATGGTGTGGCAACTGAGATAAAAACACAATACGAAAGTGCTGCAATAATGTTCCACACATGAAAAACTTCTTTTCTGCCTAAGGCACTTTTAGTTAATAAAAGCTTACTTAAAACTTTTGAATATACAAGCCAAGAATAAAACTAACTTGTACAGTTAAAAGTATGTTCCAACCAAACGCAAAAGATGAACCTTCAATCTATAACAGCTTATCAAAGGCTCATACGACTATAAACACGGAGAATGTCAAAGAGGATCAAACATTAAATATAAGTAGAAAAAACTCCTCCTGTTAGGATAAGTCTTTTTAAAAGAAGTCGATTCGAATTACAAGTATAATATTACATAATTACTCGTGTCTGCTATTGTTAATTAATGAATTAGGAGTCAAACGTAAAATTTTATATGACGGTGACAAGCTCCTCACACAACAAACATGTCTATGTTCTCAGAAAGGAATTTTTGCTAAAGGTAGTGATTCTAAATATGAGCTCATAACCATTAAAAATTAATATAATTTAAATAATGTTTAAGGTATGGGTTTCATGATATGTTTTTACCCCATACGACGCTAGCCCCAATTTATTACAAACCCCTCACATTCACGAAACTAAATAAAATATGTCACATAGTCAAAGAAAGCCTTACAATCGACAACATATTTACTCAAATCATCGATATCTATCAAAACTTTTTAGGAAAAGTTTCTATATTCGTAACTCGATCAAGTGAATGTTTCCAATCAACGGCCATTTTGCTCGATTTCGTATATCCCAATAGAGTAAATCGTGACGAATTGCTATTCATACATCCAGTAAATAATTACTCGCATTTGTTTACTTCGGTCGTTGTGTTCGTTCTTTACATTTTCAGAATTGTTCAGTTGTCTTTGTGATCATAACGTACCTTCTTAAATAACATTATCAAACAGGTGAAACAAATGAAATACGTAAATAAAATGTCAAATATTTTATTTTTAGAAATTCGGAACAATATTACTATCAATCAAACATTCTAATATCTTTGTTATCCTAGTTGTATGATAAACTTTGTGATAAGTTTATGTTTTTAGGAAAGTATTTTCGTAATTAATTTAGATCCTTTTATATCACTTATTGCTTATCTGACCCATTAGCAAAGGTTAAAGGATGAAGGTAGGTTTTTATTTCAATTAAATAGCTTCGAAATAGAAGGTTATGTCTAAAAAAAGCGAGAGACGTAGTCCCGAGTGTTTTTTTTAGACATAACCTTCTGTTTTGATGCTGTTTAATGAAATAAATACCGTACTGAATCCTTTAACCAACTTACAAACCGACAAATAACAGAAAATGTTCGTAT
>JARWCS010326422.1:0-12467 GCA_034783895.1 Geukensia demissa | reverse complement strand
ATAAATTTAATTCTATTTCCATTTTTTACATAGGTGTAAAATGAAAATTATTATTAGAAAAAATATAGGGTGGCGCTGAACTCATTATGTAACTTTTGTCGGACTGTATATTCTAATTTTTGTTTTGTTTTTGTGGTTACACGGTTTATGTTTTCGTTCTTCCTTGTCATGTCCCAAGACTGATACACTTATCGTTCTATTTATAACTTTATCTTATTAATCCAAATAATCACTTTATAATAAATTTCATTCTCTCACAAATAAAGTGATTATGAGATTGGATGAAGTTACACATAAAGGGTGAATTTTTAAATCTGATTCTGGTCATGATTAATGATCATTATTACGATACTTTCTTTTTTAAACCATGATCATTATCCGAATCATGTCTAAAAATTAATCAAGGTCCAATCCATGATAATTACTGACCTATGATGGCTGTCACGATTTCGACTGTTACCTGCTTTAGTGAAATTTTATTTTAGTGAGAGAATGCAAGTTTTTAAATTTTCTAAATTTCTTGAAACCTTTTTTAGCCAGTTGTTTTGGTATGTTAATGTACAAGCGAAAACAGCATATAGATTTCTTTACGTCAGCTATTTTAAAGATCATGAATTTGATCAGGGTTGATCATAATTTTGATCTGATAAATATATTGATCACTGTTCATCTTTTTTTTATCTTGTTCATGATCGAACTATGATTATGATCATGATCATAATTTAAAAAAAATGTACACAAGATGTAACTTTGTTAAACACTCCAAATGAACATTCCTTTTTTAAAGATGTAATGTATATTTTATTAATTTTAGTTACGTGTTTTAGGGCTCTCCTTAGATTTACATGTGCAACAGATAACTGTTCAGCAGGATGGCATTGATGGATACCGACTAAGTTGTTCGGTGAAACTACCTAAAACATCAAAAGCGTTTCATAAGCGATTTGTCTATAAAATAATTGGTTTATTGTATGAGATTGAGAGATATAGTGATAAAAAGCCTCAACCACTTGTTTTAAATACACATAATAAAGTTTTATGGAATGGGAAGTTAAGGTGGCAAGGGTCTTACAACAAACAACAGTTGGCTCAGATTGTTAAACCAGAAGTTAGTAAGTAGAACTGTGTTGCTAGTAATTTTGCAACTTGGTATATAGTGCAAAACGCGAAATGATTATCTAATACAAAACATTAGTCACTGTAATTCTCACATACCCAAGAGTCTGAAATCTCAAAATTGGATATGTAAACAACTTTAAAACACATTTTGTGTCATTAATATGCCTTTTTTAATCAATATTCAATCCAGAGGATGCCATTGTTGTTATGTTATGTGTTTACACTTGGTTTACATTGAACACTTGTTTGGCTGACAGTTGTTACTTCATTTTATTTTGGGGTCTCTAACAGCTTGTCTTAGAGTGTGGATATATGTCTTTTTAAGGCCTTTGGGCTATCCGTACATGTCAGTGATTAATTCGTTTTTGGTGGTTGTCTGTCTCATGGACAATCATAACACATCTTCTTTTGCTATATTCTTGTTTGTTATCGCTTTAAAATATTTAAAGCACAAAGAGGTTTGGTTTCATTACGTCATCATCTGTTCATGTGACGTAATTTTACGATCAGAACAAGACTATGCTCACTGGAAAATGGAAAAGTTGTTGCAACACACATATTGAACACATTTTAGTCGATGGTGAACCTAACTATTTATTAATCACAGTTTAAAAATTATTGCTTGAGCAGGACAATTTATTTCTAGAAAACTAATTGTAATAATGAAAACGGACTTTTCCTATGAACTGGATGGTTACCTTCTAAACAAGTTGTTAACTTGCCATAGGATTACAATCCTGTTCATTCCAAAATTTCATTTAAGCTTTTTCCCATACCCAAGAATGACTATGACTGGATTGTAAAATGGAAAATGAGGCTGTTGTTTTTTTTTACAGAAGTGGCAACTCTCACCATTCATGACCAACCACCTGAAATCCGCGTTTTTTATGGGGTGGGAAGACATGGTCAGCAGAGTGGCGTTATTACATCATGAACTAAATAATTCATTGGTCCATAAATTTAACTAGAAATTCTTGACGTTTGACTGATCTTTCTATTTTGGCCCCTGGCGTGTCTGATGTAACTGCATGTAAAGCATATATATTTAAGTGTTACTTGTTTTACATTGTACACTTATTTGGCCAACAGTTGATACGTTTGGATATCATCACATTTTTGTTGCCTTATATATGGTTTTAAATTAATGAACCCATTTCAAATTTATTCTTCTTTGAAAATGAAAAGATGGTTGAAATGATTTTTTGTGTAAAATGTCCTCTACAAATATGATAAAAGTTACATTTTCTTTGCCGATCGGAAATTCAAAATGTCCGTCATCTAGCCGGTCTTATTTAAACAATGGACTTTATGGAAACTGATATAAATATGTTCTCGTCTGAAACTGATCAACTAATTGAAATGATTGTTGAGTGAATGACCCTCTGTAGTTTATCTACTAAAAATAAGCTTTTCATGCCTACCAGTAAAGTGGTAGCAACAGTGAAAGTCGATCATTGGACATGACCTTGTGAGAATTTGTTTAAATTTCTGCTTTCTTGAAACTGCCAACCTGATTGGCACGATTTGTTGGGTAAATGATTCTTGCATTAACTTCTTTGAAAGTAATGTTTTCCATGACAATTGGAAATGAAAGCTGACACCTTAAGCAACACTTGTTTGAACAAGAATATCTTAATGTATGATAGATGAAGAATCTGGTGAAAAGGTAACAAGACCACACCTTATCTGACCAAACTGCAACTAAAAGTTAAAAGATCTGTTTTGGCAACAGACTTAATTTGACATTTGTTTCAGCTTGTAATAATTCATGTTTTGTTAGGTGAGAGATGTAGACTCCTTTGAGTCTCTAGTTTTAATAATTTGTTAAATGATTTTAATATTCTGAGTTATACAATTATGTACACTATAAATGATATTAATGCATTCTCAAATTCTGTCGCTAGTGGAATATGGAGGATTGAATCTAGTTGTTCCTGGTCAAGACTGTATGCGGCGCGGAAGGTACACTTGTAAGCTGTTCACAAAGACCTCTCGACTTGCGTACGGGAGAATAGAGTATATTCGTGAAAAATCAATAGATCTTACCAGAAACATAACAAATTCATGTAAGTATATATTTCTTAAAATATACTTAGTATTAAAATTACTTGCACATTTATTTATTTTTTGTGAGGACTTCGAAATATTAAAAAGCGTTTATAACAATGTTTAAACACAATGAGTGATCATAAGATGTTGGTGAACACCTTTATTTATCAAAAGGAATTCGAAGAGTCGGAAGACAGACAAGACCGTGGCTAACAAAATGAAACGAAAGACAAATACAGAGCACACAACACTACACTGAAAACTTAAGCTGTAGTAACACGAACCCTACAAAAACCAGGGTGAGTTCAGGTGCTCCGGAAGGGTAAGCAATTCCTGCTCTACTAGTGGCACCCGTCATGTTACTTAGTAGTCAAAGCCGGTATATAGTCACAATCGAGCTTTTTGAGGAATGCTTGTTAGATTGTATCACAATCTGACTATTGAGCTCTGTTCAATCTTTCTGTCTATCATTCTTGGTTGTATCTCAAGTGATTGAACTCGTCTTACAACGTTTGGTAGAGAGAAAATAAATTTTGTCTATGATTTACCGTTATTTTTATGCTCGCAATAGTTAGGTTTTTATTACTTTTATTGCAGTCTCGGGCCCAAAAAGTTAATGGTCAAATTCTTATTTCCAGAATGTAACTTGAAATCGATGTACTCTTTATGGGGTTTTAATATATTTTGTAAATGATCCATGTAGGATCTAAAATTGATTTCAATAAGAAATACAAACAAGGAGAATTGTTAAGTAGTCAATTACTTTTCATTTGCATATTAGTAATATGGATGCCAAAAGATAGGAAAGAGCTTTATTTGAGGACAGGTTCAAATATTTGTGGACGTTTTAGTTGGATTTTATTATTTATGCGTTTCCTGTTTTTCATTGATTTAAAATGGAAAGAATAAATTATTATTTAGCACTAAAAGCTATGAGTTGAAATTATCTTTATTTTTTATTCTGTTGTTAAAATAAAATTAAAGTGTAAAGAGCAAAACATAAGAATGCTGGTATTTACTGTAATTCCTGCCTGTAGTATCTTTCAATTTTTTTGATTTCTGTTATATATCAGATTCTATGTTTATTTGCAGAACAACTTAAAAATCAGTATAAATCAGCCAAATATTTTTCATATATCTTGAAGGTAAAACGATTACTAAAACAAGACCTTCAGAAACAAGAATACAACTACCGTCCCAGTTTACTGAACCAGTAGAAAAATCACCAGAAACGCTGGATTATTCAGTGCCGCCAGGACCATCAAAAAAGCTTGATAAATCGATGCCGCCCAGAGGACCAGAAAAAACTGACGATATAAAGGCTCCAGTATCAAAGGAAGAATTTCCTAAACTTTCTTTCGCATCAAGAGAAAAAAATTCTGATGCGAGGACTACAGGACAAACCAAATCTTTTTCTACGGTGAAGGAGGTCAATAGATATTTTGACACATTGGAAGCTAAATGTATCACTCACAACCTGGAAACAGGTAAAAAATAACATATTCAAACATTATTATTTTATGACCGGATAACTACATATGGAGACAAATAAGACATACTTTAAGCAAAACCATCAACCCTACTCCATCCCAGTTTTTCAGAGTGAATCATCTGCCCTTGGAGTGAGTCAAGAAGAATTTCCTTCATATCTACACAGTGTTTCCTGATTCTGTTCCTGTAATGTTTGAATGAAAACCATTGAACGGTTTAGGATGAGATGTGCTTAAAAATATGTGGGCAAACGGGACGGGAAGACAGTGTGATTGCTATATATTCCCATGCTTTCTTTGCGGGGATATGAATATTATCACGCGATAATAGAATATCAGTACTTGTAATAATGACACATGTTTATGGAATATTCTCATAAAAATTTTGTTACCTAATCATACATATTTTGTTGTTTTAAGTAAATCATTTTATTTTTTTGGGGGCTATTTTCCCGATTTTGTGTTTTGTGTTTAATTATTTGGCTACCTTTGACTTGCACTGTGATTGATTCTATTGCCGGGATATCTATTGCTCAGTGATCTATTGCCATATGATGCAGACGAAGTAAGAAATATATAATAAAATTTAACAAATATTTAATAGATTTATTGTCAATATCTAAACAATTTCCCCCTTGAAACAGAATATTCAGACATGTTAAATTGCCCTGGCCTTGGCTAATTGAACACTACTTCCTGGAAAATATATTTTTATCTTTGGGCTACATTCCCTTAAATAACTGTAAAATGTCACATCCAACATCAGCCATGACTGACATACATGTTGACGGATAAAGAGAAGACAGGGAATGTGTATCAGTTAGAGTAAGGGTAGTTTGGGAGTGATTCTGCTTCTCTTCCAAGATTATCACAAAAAACGTCACAGTATTTGATACGGTTTGTATTGTAAAAACAATACAAAAAAAACCCCTAAAATGTCATATATTATTAAATATATGATTAAAACATTGACACTAGAACTGAAGCCTTGTAAAATGGCATTTGTTAAAAGATCAATGAACAATTGGCATTTTTGTCGGTATGAAGGACAAAACCGAAATACTTTTTTATTTACATGGGGAAAATATCTTTTCACTTTCCAATTATCTTGTCATCAGAAGGAAAAATGCCTACAAGGTGCAAATGACTTTATTGTTGACGTTTGTACAGCCTTTTTGTCTGCAGTGAAAATTGAAAAAAAATCCTCAAAAATGATATCCTCTGAACCCATTGAACAGACAAATAAACATTTTAATAACATTTTGTTACTTTACATTTTTCAGTGGAAATTTCACCTTTGGTTTTGTTTTGAGTTTGATAATTTGTCCTATTGCTGTGATGATAAGAAAACAAAGGATTATTTGGGAATGGATTCTTCTGTTTTCTGTTGCTTGAAGAAATGTAAATTAATGTGAACATGCAGTGGTCTCATTTTTTTTCTGACGTGAACTGATAAACAGAAATCATATGAAATAAAAAAAAACTTAACAGCTTGTTTGTATTTTTATTTTACAGTTGCAAGTGCAAAGAAACAGGAATTGGTCGAAATTGAGTCTGCATATCACACAGAAAAATTTAAAAACCATACACATAGGAAAGTTCGAAGGTTCAAATGCAAGCCGTCGTATTTGTTGAAACCAAAAATTTCAAAGGTCATTGGAATATCATGGGAAATTAAACCAATCGGGAATAGTCAATATTTTAAGGTTGCAGGAATAAACAACCATGATGAGGTCATTTGGTCAGAAAAGATGAACTTTTGGGAGAAAAAATATTTATGCAAAGATTCAGAAGGGCTCACCAAACACTGCAAAACAGCTATTGGAAGAACTAGTGAGTACAATGTTTAGACTTTATTGTCTCATTCTTCTGGGTTTTGATTATATTATATGACAAAGGGCGGCGGATGCGTTATGTAAAAAATGTAGAAAACATGCTAATGTTTTTAAAATTTCAAGCCTGGTTTTCTATTAACTGCAAATACTTTTTTTATTTTTTGCATTTTTAATTCTTTTTTATTGAAATGAGTTCATAGTAATTTGCTCTGTACAATTTATTGATATTTGTAGATATTCCAGATGATATGAACGGGAAAAGTAGGTTGATATGAATGGGAAAAGTAGGTTTGAAAAAAGCATTTTACATTTATTTTAGCATTTACTAGTATTGCTTTTAATGCTATCTCAGAAAGTTTGAGGTAAAAAGTAGCAAGATTCATGCATACTGAGGTACTTCTTTGTTACTGGGGCCTTTCACCATCTGGATGTCTGTACAAGTCTGACTACAAGGCATTTTGACTTCGAGTTCAAAATCTTTTTTGGGGAAATCATGCTGGACTGAAACGCAGAAGGCCTTGTTTAAATATTGTTTTGATGTTTTTGTAAAATTGTTATTCTTCTTTATCAAGATATACGAAATGTAACAAAGCTATAGAAAAATTAGAAAATGTTTCGTTCTTGTTCTCTTCATTAAGTCAGTCCTCTGGGAATTTTTTTTAGAAAATAACTTGAATACCCTAAAAGATGTATTTTGCGGGTATCCCCTATCATTTAGTAGTTGTCTTTTCTCATTCGCTAAATCTTTATTGTCTTAATGCATATCGCAAAATTTTCTTACAGCGTCCGTAGTGTCAACTCATTTAAAAACAATTCAGCCAATATTACTCTCACGTAAATGAATTCTTGTACAGTAATCAATAATACTTTTGAAATACCACAGGTTTTATGAAAATTTTGTGTGATTTGTCTCGTCAGTATTGTTCTTATTGATTCTAATAGATATTTATTCAGCTACTTTGATGTTTTGGTTTGTTTCAAATTTTTATCCTACTTAGGAACAATTTTTTATTTTATTAACAAAGGTTATCGCAGCAGCCTAAATCTAGCATAAAATATTTGCTTTAAGAAGCATTGCTAAAAACTGAATTTTCGTTGTTCACATCGGTCATGTTTTTTGTCCAAAGTTATAGTAGCTATTAATGTTGCAAAAACATCTGTGTGAGAAATAAAAATATTGTTAATTTATTTTCCGTTTGAAGTTTACTACTAGTACTAGTTTAAAAACTTTTAAGACTTGATAAAGCCGATAAGAATATAGCTGGTCTAACAACCTTCGGTTTATCTGAAAAAGTCAAAAAGGTGTCAGGTCTTTCTATATTAATTTTGTCGGTCCTTAACCATTTCAGAAATCACATACAAATAATGGTAGTAAGGTTTTATGTTAGAGGTTCCTTAAAGGCTAAAAATTAACCTCTGGTAGTTTACTAATAAGTCAAATAGAGTGTATTCTATTCCCAAAGCGTGGACTATATAACAAATTATGCAATATTCAATACAGAAAGAATATAAACAAATTTGATTACCACTATTATATGGGAACCTCTGTCAGATAACTATCTACATACAACCAGCTATTAGGGCAGCTATATCGATAAAACCAGTCATACAAACCACTCAGTGTGTACGCCAAGATCTTTTTTAAACATGCTTGGTAGACAACTTAATTTTTAGGTCCATCTTTATTAAATAAAACATTGCAGGGGCGTATCATCGTGTATTTCAGCAAAAGACGCTGCTATGTACTTGTATACTGTAAAAATGGATTGTCCGAGACAGCAAGGGGATTTTAGATGTAAGGTCTTTGTTGAAGTACCTGGAGAAAGCAATCCTGAAATGGTAGCTGGAATTGTCAGATTTGAAAAACCTGAATGTAAGATGTCAGCACATTTTTGAATATCAAATCACAAGTAACCATAAACATTATTATCAGTAACGGATTTATGTGAGATATAAATAAAAAATTCAAGTTGCTGTACTTGTCTCAGTTGGCATATTTGTACATGAATTGATAGTAAAAGTCAACAGCTCACTATTGATTGCATTTATAAGTGTTCTTCAAGCTAGATCAGAAATACTTTATTTCAATAAAACTATTAACCTAATAAACCTTAAAATGCATAGCTGCGAAAGGTCTCCCTAAAATAATCTCAATAATTAGTTCATTAGAGTTAAAAAAAATTCGTTGTACTTCTAAAAATTGCCGAAATTTCTCTTTAAATTTGCTATGCCATATTTAATAATATGTTTCATCTGTTTTTTTTTATTGATTTGATACCTTTGAAAGAGATCCAAAAATTATAGTGCCATTGAGACAAGAAAAGTCGAAATATAAATGAAAATTTAAAACAAAACAAAAAGAAGACACAGGAATAGCGGTGATCGGATAACCTTTATTGAATAAAAAACGTCAAACAAGAAACAAATTCACGAACTCTCTCATTTTTATATATTAGGTAAGAAAGAGATTCTGAACTCGAAAAAGAAAACCAAAGATAATTCGGGACCAGAGAAACCTCAACATCTAGGGCAAAGTAAAAGTGACGTTGAACTCATTTCTAAAGTAAGCAAACATTCATTTTACATAAAATCTATTTTAATCAGCATTCAGGTATTTTGCATGCCGTGAAACATGTACACATGTTTTTCTTTCTTTCGCCACGATATGGCTGAGGTATTGTCGACGTGGCATTAAACATCAACCAATCAATCATTTTTTAGGATTTAAAAATAGCCATAAGGATTGGGATTTCACTCCTTTTGAAGCCTTGTGAAGACCAATACTTTAATTGTTCTCGGGTTTTTTCTCCTAGAAATAAATAGATACAAAAAAAACTCACATTAGTTAAGTAACATTGGTAAACATGTAGAATATATTTTTTCAAAAACTCATGCACTCATGAAGTTTAGTACAGATGACCTATATCTTAGGAAGTCTAAGGTACAACATGTATACTTCAATTGTCTATTCTAAGGCCAGTGTAGAATACACATGTTAAATATCAAAAGTGCATAGTCCAAAGAGACAAGACAAATTTGAATCAAACTAAAAGATGAAACGAAAACAAAAGGAGCAATGGCTTAGAATCCACGAACTTCTTTACAAATAAGGAGTGGGATCAGGTGCTCATGAAGAGTAAGTGTCCCCTGTATTGGGCGCAGCACCCGTCGTGGAGTCCTTAATGTCAAAATTAGTGTCAAATCAGGATGTCAAAATCAGTTTTTAAATGCAAATAGATTTGATTGGCAGTTACAATAATTTGTGAAGTAATGGTTATAATAAAACCAAATTAAAATACATATCACAAGGTCACAGAACAAATTCTGCTTTCAGCATTTTATCATGTCCCTATATAGCAAGGTGTACAGGCATGTAAAATTATGCAAATCATTATCATCGTTTTAATATCCATTGTTACTTTTCTTGCATGAAAACTTCCATATTGATATATAGAGTTTTATACATTTCACAAAAGGTTACCATAAGCTACTGTATACATTATTATTGTGTTAGGCTTTGTGTCACAATAAGTTCTTCAAATGTTTCTTTAAGTAGAAGGTTGCATACGTAGATGACAAAAATGATTCTATACAACTACTAACTTAATACTAATTGGTTGATAGAAGTAATTGTAATTTTTCTGATCATAATAAAGACTTTAATATAATAGATTTATAATATAATAAAGTGTATGATTTTTCTTAGTGCTGTGTGGAGACAGTAAACCTTTCCCGGCGTGTGCTGAATGCTCTTTTAAATATGAAATTATCAATGAATAAATACGGAGAATTTAGTTATGCTTTGTGTAAATTTTAAGGAGTTACCTCTCACCAGTAGTTTTAGAAACAAAAAGTATGAAGTCAAAGTTCCAAACATAACAAAAGAAGAACATGTAGGCTCCTCAGTGTCCCTAGTTTCGCGATATGTTTGTGGCATTCAACATAAGAAACATTTTCATTTTTGTGTAATAATGTATATTGTACATTCTTCAAGTTCTATTCGTATATTTAGGAACAACCAATTGAAAATCTCAAAGGCACACTGAAGCACGTAGAAATAATTTCTGGAGGAGTTGTTGGTCTCGTTGTGTTAATGATCGTTGCATGCTGTGTGTGGTATGTTTGTTTTGATTAAATATCCATTGAATTACTCCGTTAATGACTCTTAATTCAAACAACATTCAAATCAAACCGGTCTCTAAAAAAGAGGCGACCCTTGCAAGGAGTTTTTTCGTTTTTCTTCACAGTTGATGTTGAAAATAAATTACTATTATCAATAACAAGGGAATAAAGCTGAAAGTGTAGTTTGAAATATATTGTTTGCTTTAGCTATTGTCAGTAGCTTCACAATACAAAACTACCACTGTTAAATGAATATGGAAAATTTAGGTATGCTATATGTACATTATTATAAATAACGTTACACAATTAAAAAAGCTTGTCATTTGCATTTGAAAAGTTCTTATATACGTGATCTAAATTGACTGGACTGCATGATTGCATGAATCGTAAGAAATTTGAACTACTAAAAAGAAATGAACCAACCAACAATCCATTTAGAAACAACAAAATCAAACAACAGTAACACGAGATACATGGCAGAATTACAAATGTGTTAGACATCTTGATTTACAACATTGCATGGTAAACCTTTACTTTGGTACAACAACCAAATGTGACGAGAAAATTTTTGTTTTGTGTGTATTGTATGCACATTAACCTCATATCATTTCTCTTGTTACTATCATGCGTAGTCAGATTCTTTGTTTATGAGTTTTTTTACATGTATAGGCAATTTTACAGACTTCATGTCAACACAGTTTCTTTCTCGGATTAATTACAGAATTAAGCCACTTAGTACAATGTAAAATATTTAGTGTAGTAATATATTAATAAGGGATGTGTAGTAACTTCTTTTCTTCATGTCATGAAAATAAAATTGGTGTCAGCATTTGCAAGCTTATTAATGTAAATTATATCAATTATTTTTCTATAAAGATATATAAATTGGTTTATTTTTGTAATTTTAGGCAAAACATGAAAAAATCAAAACAAGAGAAAAAAGAAAAAGAAGAGGAAAGATTGGTAAATTTATGTATATGAAAGTGAAAAAATTAAAAATGATTTTTTTTTTCGGACTCTTCCTGTAGACCAAAAATTGTAATTATCATTGCATTAAATCAAATTATCTTATCGAGGTTGTGTTTCGTTGATTAAAGGGGATTGGTGCCACTTTCAAAATGTTTCAGTGCAAATGTGTAAGACTTTTGTTTTTTGTACTCGCGTTTAACAAAAGCACAAGACTTAATGATTAGGGTTAAAAGGTAGCCACATTTAAAAGGTTAAAAACAAACAAAACATTAAAATGCAAATAAATAAAAATAAAACTTAAGTCTCCCAAATTTTCGACCAAAAGGTCTTCGTCAAGGGATAATGAAAGACAAAATAATAAAACATTCCTTCACACATGACAGGACCTGACCACTGTCTGTAACTACCTTTGTCAGCTGGTTTTATCACAATGTCAGACCATGGCCTACGCTTTTTCCTTCTTATTCAGATTATGTTTCTTAAGAGGTTTTGTCTTTAGATTTTCAATTTGATTCAAGCAGGTTCTGAAATATGAATCTAATGTAGAGAACCACGAAGGTTTGGGTGTAAAGTTTGAAACTTTGTGTGCAAATTAGCTGAAAACAACAAAATCCTCTGGTTCGCTGACCTCTGTGTCTTCAGAATCATTACCATGAAAAACGCTATCTTTTAACCCTAATCATTTAGTCTTGTATTTCTGTTTTAAAGCCACCACGCACCATTTACTTTTTAGCTCACCTGGCCAAAGAGCTATTACCATCACTTGGCGTCCGTCGTCGTCCGTCGTTAACAATTCTTAAAAAATATTCTCCTCTGAAACTACTGAATGGATTTGAATCAGATTTGCTGTGATTGTTCCTTGGCATAATATGCACAAAGTGTG
>JARWCS010326411.1:0-12469 GCA_034783895.1 Geukensia demissa | reverse complement strand
CCACTAAAGTTTGGTTAATATTGACTCAGGGGTTTTAGAGGAGTTGACCAAAATGTAAAATTCCCATAGGGTCCCATGTTAAACTATGCCGTCCCATGGCAGCCATGTTGGATTGAGCTCAGCAAAACCGAACAAAATTTTTAAAGAGGACCATCCAAGGAACATTCCACCGAAGTTTGGTAAAAACTGGCCCAGCGGTTTCAGAGGAGTTGATGAAAGTGTATAAAGTTTACGATGACGAGTATGACGATGATGACTGACGCAAAATGATGACAAAAGCTCACATGGCATTTTAGGCCAGGTGAGCTAAAAAGGAGATCATAATTTTAAGGTGAGACCCTGTACCCGATGAGTAATTCTATTTTACCTTGTATTGTATAGGTAACTGCTAATAGCCGGGACCCTGTACCCTATGAGTTAATCTATTTTACCTTGTATTGTATGGGTAACTGCTAATAGCTGAGACCCTGCATCCTATGAGTTAATTATTTAACCTTGTATTGTATAGGTAATTGCTAATAGCTGTGATGCTGTACCCTGTGAGTAATTCCTTTAAACCTTGTATTGTATAGGTAATTGCTAATAGCAGCGACCCTGTACCCTATCAGTAAATCTATTTTACCTTGATTGTATGGGTAATTGCTAATAGCTGAGACCCTGTACCCTATGAGTAAATCTAATTTACCTTGTATTGTATGGCTAATTGCTAATAGCTGTGACCCTGTACCCTATGAGTAAATCTATTTTACCTTGTATTGTATGGGTGTGACTCTGTACCCTATGAGTAAATCTATTTTACCTTGTACTGTATGGGTAATTGCTAATAGCTGAGACCCTGTACCCTATGAGTAAATCTATTTTACCTTGTATTGTATGGGTAATTGCTAATAGCTGAGACCCTGCACCCTATGAGTAAATCTATTTTACCTTGTATTGTATGGGTAATTGCTAATAGCTGTGACCCTGCACCCTATGAGTAAATCTATTTTATCTTGTATTGTATGGGTAATTGCTAATAGCTGTGACCCTGTACCCTATGAGTAAATCTATTTTACCTTGTATTGTATGGGTAATTGCTAATAGCTGTGACCCTGTACCTTGTGATTAAATCTAATTTACCTTGTATTGTATAGGTAACTGCTGTAAATACTCAACCACATTTTCATCCAAGAAAGGAAATCTAGATTCTTTACCATGGTCTGATATAATTCTATAAAATTAACAATTTATTTTATAATTAAGTGTGGACATGGGTATGTCTCACCTGGCAAAGTACTTTGTCATACAAGTAATTCAGTTATGAATAAAGCATTAATGAAATATCATTCTACAGATTATGATTATGAACTCATATTCTACTATCTATATATAAATTATGAATACTGGAAAATGACCTCATTATTGTGAAATATTAATGAATAACAGAGAATGCCTGGGTTAATATTATATTTCTACTGGGAATACATTTTCAGCTTTACTTAAAGCTTGCATTTACTTCAATTTTGTATTTCTAAATTGAATAACAACTATTTTATAGTCTCAAAAAATAAAATACTGAAAAGGCAAATAGCAAGATAATGCAGAACCTGTCTAAACCAAATCCTGGGAAAATGTGTCTATACTAACCATACATGCCAGGAGATGGTAAAAGAGGTTGGGCTTATTTCCTGCAAAAATTGTTCACTCAAGCCAATTTTCAAATTGTTTGTTTTTCGACAAAAAATAAAACATTATATTAGTAAAATGTCCTGTTGTTAATATTTTGTCAACATTTTGCTATTCTAAATGTTCTAAATGGAAAAAAATTGGAAAAACAAGGAGAAAAGTGCAATTTCAACATTTTTAAGCTCTTTTTAGCATTATCTCATGGGAACCTCCCTTGAATGACCTTCATATCCAGAAAAAAGACTGACTTTTTAGACACTTAATTGTAGAATCTGTGCAAGTACAAGGATTTAGTTTGGTTTTCAAGGACCTTCATACTGAAAAAACAACTTGACCCTACCTTGATGTTACTATATATTCATTTAAAATCGTAATTCACTATATGTGTAGTGTGGTTCGAAGTAAAGCATGCAGATAGTTGTAATATAAATATATTTTTTTCCAAATGAGTTCAAATCCTGCAGTTGACATTATTTTAATGTTGCTATCTTTCTTTTTTTTACTGCAGTGTTTGATTGTAATTTAACTTAAAATGTCCCACATTAAGGTTTTATTAGAACGTAAATTCAAAACTTAATATTTTAATTGTGCCTGTGCCTATAAAAAAGTACATGTTTAACAATAGCCATAGTCTATTATCAAGGTAATTTACCTGTCAAATTAGATTTTCGGGATTGATGTTTATTGTTTAAATTAAGAAACAGGTAATTTAAAAATAGACGCGATATTGAGTGAACAAAATACTCGAAAAATTGACCCTAGTCCTTTTCTGAGCTATGCTTCTGCATTATCCAATTGGAATTTTTGTCAACAAATTTAAAGAGTGATGATTGGTCAGTCCTTGAGAGTAAGAAACTCAGCTGATGTTTTACAACCTCCAATCAACAGCTTTAAACAAGCAATGTTAATTTATCATTTGTTAAAATGTCTAAATCATACACTGACATGATCTAAAAAAACAATGTCATTTTTCAAGATGTTTGGCTGAAATTTATTGTACAACACTCCCTAGATTTTTGGAAATTTAGTCTAAACAAGTTGTCCATATTATAAAACTTTACCGATCATCTCTGCCTAGATTTCTGGAGGATATTCTGTTGACTTCAAGATCTATTTCCTCCAATAAACCATGCCATCCAAGCTCCCTGTAATGTTTAAATTAAACATACATTAAAATATCATTGCAATGCTTTTATTTTATATTACTAAAAATGACACAGATACAAATCACAATAATTAAAACTTTAATTATGAATTTTTCTAATTGTATGCTGTTACAGTATGAAAAGAAAATAATGCAATTATAAAACTCATATCAAATATTATCCACAAAAGATTTACAAATAAAAAAATTGCACACATTTAACTTTGAATTTAAATTTTTGACAGTCAACACAGTGCTCTAGGATTCCCATTTCCCATTACCCGTGGAAAGTGAAATTTTGCCGCGGGAAAGTGATTTTTTAACGGTTACTTTTCCGCTGGTAACTGAAAATAATCACCGAAATTTTTTTTGAATGTACATTTGTGTACAAGTGCGCATTTCACTGACATCGTGTTTAGTATCCTAACTTTTGTCAGCTCGTCTTTAGGTTCTTTTCGGTATAGAGAAGTGTAACCATCGTTTTCTTATCGCTTAATTTTACCGTTTGGAAGAAATTAATTTTCATCGTTCGCAGTGAAAACTTCAGAGTGTTTCGAATGAAAGTTTGCTTCTAATACGAAAACGATATCGGGATGGGGAATCTGGTTTCCCATTAATGTCACGTTTGATAATCGGAGATTTTTTTTCTCCAAAATCAGGGAAAGTCAAATTTGTATGTGGGAAAGTGGTTTTTGTTGAAGAACTTTCCCGTGGTAAGTAGGATCAGGTAAAAAATCCTAGAGCACTGCATTCTATCTATATTAATATTGTAATGGAACAAAGATTCTTGATTTCAGTTTTTTAAAATTAGCTGATGCTACAAAGTCTATTTTAGAATTGATAAAAAACAATAACAAAACCACACATGTGATCTTTATCATTTTGTTGTTTTCAGTTTGGGACTGTTAATGAGGATGATAGGTTAACTATGACATGTCAGGGCTGTTTTGGGGATGATACATGTTATTAATTACATGGATAATGTCATAAAAAATTGGCAGACAACATCCCTGATGCGAGGTCATGTCTGTTGTATATTAAAATATGTGAGGGATCAGAGGAATTTTTTCCTATCACATCACATGTGTTTTTAGTGTTAATGATTGACTTATATTCAATGCTTTGTCACTTTGCACACACTTTATTTATTCCAGTCGGCTTAGTACTTTATATAAGGTGTATTATAAAAGTAGAAATATTTTATGTAATAATTATCACTAATTTTATAGACATGATTTTGTTGCATATATCTATACCCCAGAAACGTTAATTATTAAATTGGCAATACCACTTAATATTAAGTTTACGCGAACAGGTATGTAATCATGTTTGATTCTGTTATTATTAATACTTTCACAGTATTCAAACTTCAAAGATTTCTTTCATAATGCAAGCATATCTTGATCACCAATTAATTTTATAATCTTTCTTTCAGTACTCAAAAGGTAAAATTAACAAGACCTCTGTGGAAATATATAAACTTGCCTGATTTTTTAATACAACACAATCAGTTAAACATGTCTTTATGTTTTACCTGCATTATATTCAGTCTACAAAATGGTCACTGTTTTATAGAAAAACTGAATGCAACTTTTATTTCTATTCACATGCATTTCAACAAACTCTGATATTTATTCCCCTGTTTTGAGGAATCACCTGTTTTGTCAGTCCTTCCTACTTTAAACATTTCTTGTAAGCACTTTTTCTAAAACATTCGATGGATTTCAATGAAACTTTACATGAACATTAGACACAATGTGCAGATATGCATATAGGAAGGAAATTCATCTGGACCCATTCCAAGGGCAGATAATCTATTGGGGTATCTTTTATGAATTTTTCTCACAGTATGTCTTTTAAAAGTAGTAACTTAATTTGTAGATGTTGGTAGCAAGAGAGTGTTGAATCTGGATGACCTTACAGCCATTTCAAACTATGAGAAACAGAAAATATCTGAAAGGAACAGAGCAAAAACTGCCCCAGCCAGAGAACGACGACGTAACTGGACAGCAGGGTCTATAGAAATCAAAACAGAAAGAGGTGACAACAGGAGAGTGAAAGCACCAGGTATATCACATAACTTAAAGGTCAATTTTGGTACAGAGAAAAAGTTATCCTTCCACCCATGTTAAAGGCCTTTAGAGGACCACTAGGCCAACATTATCAATATGTTTATTATGAGTGTAGGATCGGTAGTAGGAAAAATATTTATTTTTTCAACAGTGATGGTTTTCAGCTATTTAATACATTCCAAAAACATAAATGATACCGGTTGACACCAAAATTTTTCGGATCAAATAAAAATATTTTTAAAAAAGAGACAATGAAATTTTGACAGTCTGGCAGATTTTTATTGGTCGGTTGGTAAACAACAAACAGACAATATTTTATTTTAGACCCTAGATTCATCAATTTTCCTCCATTTCTTACAGAGATGGGGTGTGGTCTACTGGACTTTTTACTCATACATTTTCTTTTTTATATATAAGAAGGCAACATATTAAATAGACGTGAGGTTAATTCAAAATAAAATTTTATAACTTTGGGGAAGGGAAAAAGTGACCTTATAACCGGAATTGTCTAATTGATGCGTCCATGAAGGAAGCATGAAGGTAAATTTTTTAATACAGGTCAAATGTTCAAACTTCTCTGTTTTTATCCAATTAATCACATTTATTTTTATGTACCATTAAGCCCCAAATTTCTTTGTATATTCTCATTGCATACATCTTATAAAATAGTTATAAAATAAGACTTTATAAAATTCCTGATTTTTGAGAGCAAAACCTAATCTAGAGTGACCCATTTCCTTCCAAATTTTATTTGTTTTTGCCCCCAAAACAAGTTTATCGACCTGTGATAATTGTTTCCTCATTATTTACCAGCAGCGAATTTGTGTCAGATGAAAACAAAAAAAACAAAAATGAAAAAAGACAGAATAACAGGAATGGTAAAATATACTGAACAATTAACAAATCACACCATCCAGCAAATAACAACTCATTGACACAAATACACAATGAACAACATATAGACTAGATAATATAAATATGATGGAGTTTAACTAGTTATCTCCCCCTTACCTATCTACACCACTGAACATGGGGTCTTGTTATACACTTACGGGTCAAATGGGCATGCAGCTTGATAGTTTCTAAAAAAGGCCTGCATTAGATCAGATATAGATCAAAAATGTTATAGGGTTTAACTAGTTACCTCCCCTTGACCTATCTAGACCACAATGAGTTACACCTTCTACTTATCTAGACCATATAACATGTTGACTAGTTACCACCCCAAGAGTAGCCGAGGTTATGAAATTGGTTGCATGGTTTCTCCGCCTGCAGATAGAACCCTTGCTAAAGGGGTGTCCGTTGGTTTGGCGGGATGTATACATTCTCAACCCGCCTCGGACATGAACATTATCGCCATGCCCTTTGTTGGGAAAATGCCATGCTCTCAGCACATAAAAGATCCCTTTGCAACACCTCGTAATGAGTGGTCCATAGGTGACCAGTTGCTTAGGCTACATTTCCCACCCCTACTCAAAGTCCCAATTTGGCATCCTTTGGCTATTAAATATTTGGCTATTAAATATTCCTCGGCCTAACCCCTAGCTCGTCCCTTTATGTTTTATTGTTTGATAACATGTTCTCATCCTGAATATGCATGAAATCTTTTCCACTCGATGTTAAACAACAATCAATCAATCAATCAATCAATTTAACTAGTTACCTCCCCTTTCCCTATCTAAACCACATAACATGAATTACCGCCCCTTACTTAACTAGACCATATAACATAGTAGGGTTTAACAAGTAAGTTAACTTGGTGGTGTATTGGTTAGCATGGTCCCTGGCCGGGTCAAACCAAAGAAATTAAAATTGGTATTTGCTGCCTCTCTGCTAAGCACACAGCATTAAGGAGTAAGAGCAAAGACTGGTTGGCCAAGTCATGATAATGTGTCTGGGTAAAGTGGCATGTCTTTCTGTGGACTGCTGCTTTCATGAACTAGCACGTTAAAAATCCGGCTTAGCATGTTGGTCTAGTACAAAGCAGGGTTCATTCAGTATCACTCATTAATAGGCTCTGGTCCTGAATATACATAAAATATTTGCCACTAGACCTCAAGCATTATTCAATAAATCAATCAATCATTGAGTTAGTTACCTCCCCCTTACCAATCTAGACCATATAACATGATATGGTTTAACTAGATACCCCAATCCCCCATACATATCTAGAACACACATAACATGATAGGGTTTAACTAGTTACCTTCCCCTTACCTATCTAGACCACACAAAGCATAATAGGGTCTAATTAGTTACCTCCCCTTACCTATCTAGACAACGTACATGATAAAAATTAACCCCCCCCCCCTTTAACTGTACATCTAATGATAATCAGAATAGGAAATATTTACATGACACTTTATTTCAAGTTTTATTTGTTTTGTTTTAAATATTATTTTTAAGGTACTGCATGCTAATTATTGAAAGAGTATAAGTAATAATTAATGAAATCAGTGACTAGAACGGTGATCCCGCAAACACCTTTTTCCAGTGACATAGTGTGAAATATATATTTTAAAAACAAACATTAAGTCATCCATGGGGCACCATCAAGTTTATAACAGGAATACTGTTTGGAAGAAAATTAAGGTAATACAACATAAAGACAGTGTATCTTATCAACAAACGTAAGGTTGAAAAGTTCTATGTCAATAAAAACTAATGATTAGTGATCTTCTTTTACAGAGATAATAACAGGGAATTATGAAGATGATTTTGAAGATGACGATGAGGATTCAGAAGATGAAAAAATGGTATTTCATTATTATCCTCAGGGCTTTATTAAAACCAAAATTGTACTCAGGGAAGACACTTTAAAAAGGGATGTCAAACCACTTTATTCTTAATGCAGACAGACCTAGCATGAGGCAGTATTTGACAGACCACTTTTATTATACGCCCAAAACCAAGTTTGAGGGTTTTTATAGGTTTCACAATGTCTGTCTGTCCATCTGACTGTTTGTCCAAAATACATTGTTCACAACTCCTCCTAAATGACTTGCAGGATTTTGATAGTTAGATTGCAGAATGAAGGTTTGCTTATGGTGAGGAAATTAATTTTCGACAATTTTTGTGGATGATATTGATGTTTGGACTGTATGGGTCAATGTGTTGTCTGCAACTCCTCCTAAAAGACATGCAGGATTTTGATAAAACTAGGTGGATTGTTAGATGTCATAATGAAGATATGTTTAATGTGAGGAATTTAATTTTCGACAATTTTTATGAAAGATATTGATGTTTGGACTATTTTTCACCCCTGTATAGGTCATCGCGTTGTCCACAACTCCTTCTAAACAACAAGCTTGATTTTGATAAAACAAGGTGGATTGTTAATGAAGTTTTGCATATGGTGAGGAATTTAATTTTCGACAATTTTTGTGGAGGATATTGATGTTTGGACTTGGGAAGGGGGTATATAGGTTTCACCCTGTCTTTTTGTCCATCTGTCCTTCTTTCTGTCTGTCCAAAATACATTGTCCAGAACTTGCAGGATTTTGATAAAACTTAGTGGATTGTTAGATTACAGAATGGAGATGTGCATGTGGTGAGTAATTTCATTTTCCACAATTTTTGTGGAAGATATTGATGTTTGGAATTACACATTTTTCACCCCTGTATGGGTCAATGCGCTGTCCGCGACTCCTCTTAAACGACATACAGGATTTTGATAAAACTTGGTGGATTGTTAGATGTCATAATGAAGATGTGCATATGGTGAGGAACTTAATTTTTGACAATTTTTATAGAAGATATGGATGTTTGCACTAGTAATTTTTCACCCTTATATGGGGTGGGCAATGCGTTGTCCATAACTCCTCCTGAACTACTTGCTGGATTTAAACTTGGTTGATGTTAGATGACATTATGGAGATATGCATGTGTCGAGGAATTTAATTTTTGACATTTTCCACAGAAGATATTGATGCATCGACTTAGTTGTTTTAACCCCTATTTTGGGCAATTCTTTGTCCACAAGTACACCTGACCTTATAGACATGCTGGATAATGATAAAACTTGGTTTATTGTTAGATTATATAATGCAGATGTGCATGTGGTGAGGAATTTTATTTTCCTTAATTTACACAGAAGATATGAATATTAGGGCTTGGTTTTTTCACCAATAAAAGGGTCAATAATTCCTCCTAAATGACTCTCAGGATTTTGATAAAACTTTGTGAAGTGACAGATGACAAAAGAGAGATATGCAAATTATCATGTCTTTCCTTTTGAAAAATATATGCCAAAGATATAAATGTTATATAGAAATGCGGGGGTATATATAGTGAGCTATGCTCACAGCTTTAATGCTAATTTTACAGGGGGTATACATCTGCTCAGGCAGAACACCAGTTTGTAGTTCTAATTGCAGACAAGAGCTGCACAAAAATTTAAATTCCTATTTAAAATGAGAAAAAACATGTGGCACTTTTATCAAATAATTTTATTTCATATTTCTGATGACAGCTAGCATGTCACAATATATTTGTCAGATTACAATCCCTTCTTCAAATGAGAGCTAGCATGTCACTATATTTGTCAGACAACTTTAACTCCTATTTCATGTGAAAGCTAGCATATTCGATATTTGTCGGACAACTTTAACTCTTATTTCATATGACAGCTAACATGTCACAATATTTGTCAGAAAACTTTACTTTCTATTTTTTTTTTGTTGGAAAGCTTGCATGACACAATATTTATCTGACAACTTTTAATTCATATTTCAGATGACAGTTAATAATGTTTCCTATTTTTAATGACAGCAAGCATGTGTGGTTTTCTTCAAATGAATTTAATTCATATTTTATTTATGTCACAGTATTTGTCAGACAGTTGTAATTCCTATTATTTCAGGTAACAGCTAGCTTGTCACAGTATTTGTCAGATGATTTTAATTTCTATTTCAGATGAGAGCTAGCATGTCACAATATTTGTCAGACGATGATTCAGACAGTGACATTGAAATAGACGCATTGAAACATAACAGGTTCAATAAATTCAAAGCATCACCAAGCACAAAGCCCAACAAACCAACCAAAACAGAAGTTCCAAAGAAAAAACCCAGACCAGCACAGGAGGAGAAAGATGTCAATGAAAAGCTGGAACTCAGTATATCTGACGTGAAGGTAAAAATTTTTTTTGCTCTGAAGATAATAATCTCCAGTAAAATAATTGGTTTTACAGCTACGAAAGGACAGGGTGCTCTAACAAGACATTCATGTATTAAACATATTAGCATTGAAGGGCTGATTATTGAACAAGATACTGTATTAACAGTTCTATTTGGCATTGATGATTTTTTATGATGGAAATGTTTCTAGGAGAAAACTGGCATATTATCTTTAACAAATATATTAGAAAAACAAGGATTGTTAAAGGTTATATTTGGTGCTGGTAGAAGCAGTGCTTTATCCTATTATGTAGACCTGAAGTCATTTCATTTAGGTAATCGGACCATTATTAAAATGGCTGTCAAATATTACCAGTTTTTAACAATATAGACGAAATCGTGATTTCTGTCATTGATTCTAAATAGTTAAATTTTTTCTGAATAGAAAAATTATCTGTAAACCTGTGTTAATTATTAAAAGATTCAATTTAAAGTTGTTTGCAATGTTTCCCAATCTTTTCCTTTATTATTACGTAAGTTCTTCAAGCAAATTTGGGTATTTCTAATTATCTCATGGTTAATTATAGTCAGAATATCTTAGGGCTGTTACAGAAAAAATTATCTGGAGCCCTTTGAAGGCACTTTATATAAATTTCTGTGGGTGGTCGTGTTTTGACCATATTTTTGCATTAGACATATTGGGAAAATTTTATGGGTGGTGGGGGTCAGAAAATGTGCCTTCAAAGACCCCCGTGTTTTTTTTTCTGGAACAGCCCTAAAAAGAACATTAAAAAAGTGACATAACTTTTCTCTGTTACAGAATAGATTTCCCGTATTAATTACATTGTTATATGTTAATGTCATTTTCTGGTATCTAACCCTTGATATTTCTACAGCTACAAACTCATGTTTCTGTAAGATTTAAAAAGCAGTATCAAAATGTACTTGCTGCTGGTTAAAACTATTATTCAACAGCACTGCATATTGTATATGTTTTGAATTTATTTTCAGAAATTACGACAAAGTTTATGTATGAATGCCAGCATTAGGGAAAGTCTTGCCAAGGAAGTCAGTTCAGTATGTATTCTTATATCAGTTATCAAGATTACTAGAATTTTTGGATATAAACGTAGTAACAAATGTCAGCTTATGGTGGATGTAATATAAGGTTTGGGTTAATAAAACTCCATCTTATCATCAATCTTCCTACTGTAATTTTTCAAATACTTGAAAAACCCGTTTTTTAGATCAAAAATGAGAATTTCAGAAAAGTATTAGTAGTTGTCATAAGCTCATGTGCTTTTTTGTTGTTCAAGAAATAAATAAAATCAGTTTTTCAGTTAAGATGAAATAATTTTTTTAATGAAATTTTAGTTTTTGTCACTGGAAACTTGCATCGCATGTTGTAACAGAAGTATTTGGAATATGATTGATTTATATACAAAAACATATTCATGCCTTACAGTGAGTTATCACATCAAAGCAGGTTGAAAATATCATATATAATTTAAAAAATATTTTCTAAATATTAAATTTGAGACATTTCTTAAATTCAAAATACCGGTAAATATTTTTTATGCAGATATTCATGATGTACTTGGATGCTTTCGGAGTGAGACCAAGATAACATTGCCTTGATTCATTCAATGAAAGAAATTCTGTTGATTTGGATAATAAATTGTAAAAAAATTACTGTAAATTTATTTTAAAAAAAGGATTCTATAATAATTGATTGCTATGATGAGAATTAGCTGATTGTTTTCTGCACAGCTCACGTGTCATTGACCTGTATTTCAGAGGAATAAATTAAGTAAAGTTTTCTGATTGTTTTGAAGGACAGTGAAGAAATACTGGAAGAACTAGATTATTCCAGTCAGGTTATTAGCATGTTCTTGTTCAGTAGCTTGCATGACTTTGTCTTGTTTGAAATATTGAAGTTTGTTTTAACTTATTTGTTAATAAAATTTAAATAGATAAAATGAATAAAATTATAATTTCCTAGATAAGAGGGAAAATGTTTGTAGCATGTACAACAATCTAACATTTGTAATCAGTGAGAAAGGGAATATGGACTAAATGTACACGCGAGATAAAATAATAAAATAGTCTAAATGGAAGAGAGTACTATTTTACGCCACCCCAAGGCCTTGAGTAATCCAGACCTCACAAGATCAAGACAAATCCTAGCATTGATATAAGGAGTACTTATTGTCATTTATTGATCACCGTTCAATGCAGATTTTAATACAGAAACATGAATTATTTGGGAAATATTGGCTGTTTGTTTCAGTGTTGCTGTTCAAATAGACAATGACTTTGTTGGATTATTAGTTGATATTAAATCCGTCTAGAATCCAAAGGGGAGTTCTTGAAAAGTACAAATGATAATATTATCATAAATTATTAAACAGTGCATACATGTGACAGATTCGGATTACCTAAGAGTGAGATTTTGCTGAGTTAAGGGTGAG